>CM038228.1:61657199-61808129 GCA_021442155.1 Cymbidium sinense | reverse complement strand
TTTGTGTATATTTTTTGTATTTGTTTGGCGGCGGTCAATGAGATCGATGCGAAATCGTGATGTCTAATGACCCAAATTTAGGAAAACTCCTTGGCAACTTCAAAATGAAACGTATACCTTGTCTTGTGACTATGCACATCAAATTGGTTTCAGTGTTGAAGGACCATACTAGTTATTGGCCAGAAATTGAAATCAAAAGATTTTCTATGTGCAAAAGCTGGTCGGAAGAAGTCTGCCAGTCTAAATGACTTAAAAAATTATAGAAAGTTGATACAAGAACTGGTTGTCCGGCCATGATTAGATTCTCTGTTGATTTGGAGGGGAATTGGATGATTAAAAAATATACAGAAAGTCATAATCATTCTTTGGCAGAGCTTGCTGACCTACATCTTCTCGAATCCGATGCATTAGCGATGAGAAGGCGTGTTGAAGATAATGGCGAGATGGTATTAGAGCAAGCGATGCATTTATCTAGCGAGGAAGTTGGCGTAGAGAATATCGGGTTCAAAAGAGATGCTTTCAATTTTATTGAAGAGAAAAGATAGGATTGCGAATGGTGATAGTAATGCATTAATACTGATTGTTTAAGGAAAGGCGGAAATGGGATGTTTGCATGGGATGTACAAGTTGATGAGTCAGATTATTTAGTAATTTATTGGAGCAATGACATGTCTAGGATAGAATATGACTATTTTGGTGATGTGATAATTTTTGATACAAGCTATCAACTCAATAAATATAATCTTGTTTGTGCCCCTCTTGTTGGAGTGAATCATCACTAGCAAAATGTATTATTTGGAGTAGCCTTTTATCGAAGAGACAATTGAGTCATTACTATTCCAAATATTTCTTGGTTGATGAGTGAGACATCCTATAACAATATTCATCAAGATCGGTATGGCGAAACTATCAAAATTATATTGCCGCATACTCATCATAGGTTGTGCAATGACATATTTCAAAGAAAGCTCCTTAAGGTTCATTGCTTTAATAGTAATAAGATACAAGGCTATTTTATAAATGCATGAGTAAGTGTGACTGAGGAAGAGTTTAAGGAAGCTTGGTGCGCCATGCTAGAAGACAATTTGCATGATCATGCTTGGTCGAGCTTTATAAGATTAGATCCAAGTGGTCCACTGCATTCGATGGACTCATTCGCATGGGCATCTTGTCAGCATAGCGTAGTGAGTCCAGAATATGTCTAAACCAACTAGTTCTCATAGATTATTTCTTGGGGTTGGAAAAGGTTATGGAGACATGGCATCGGAATGAACATGGAAGACTTCAAGTGTAGTCATCGATTGTTCTCATTGTTAAGACCAGGTCAATTTTAAAATAAGGCTGTATATTTTATACAAGAAAGGTTTACACTATATTTTAAGAGGAATTTTGCATGGAGTTAGAGGCCTATCCAACTAAGTCGGATGGCGACACCATGGAGTATTTGGTGAGAAACTTAGAGAATAAAATGCATCCAAAATATTGGACATTTCGATAGACTATCCTAGAAGTAACTTGTACTTACAAAAAATTTGAAATGATGGGATTACTTGTGCTTTTGTATCGAGTTCTTAGTCGGAAGATGTGCGCATTCACGACAAGTATCTTCTCGTTGGTCTACCGAGCAAAGAGGGATAATTGATATCTGAGAAAATTAAGAGATGTGGCAAATGGAAATGCTCGCATTATTTTTTGGAACCACATAAGTCGATATGCATATCAAATAAGCGTCGGCAATAAGGCAGAGGAGGACTATATGCTTGGATCCCTAAAAAACTATATGATGATGTCAACTCTATAATAAGTGGGAATTCTCTTCCGGTGATAAGCGGTTAAGAAGAAGTCAACCACAATAGATAATGGAAAAGACATCTTAAAGGATCCGGTTAAACGTCAAAGGGTGTTTCCAACTCAAGGCTTAAGGGATATTGGGAGAGATCCAAGAAAGCCAAGAGTAATTTTCTATTTGTGTATTAGTTTTTAGTATTTTAAATACTGTTGTTAATCTTCAAACCTTCTACTTTTTTGTTACAGAAACTAAAGTGCAGTCTGATAGTGTTCTTTGAGCGTGTTTCGTCTAAGCACACCTTTCTATCATGAGTGTTTTTCAGAGGTACGCACAGAATATCACACATCAATGCTGTAAGAAATTATCAACTAATATGATATTCTACATACAGGAATTTAACTCAAGCTCCACAAATAATTAGTCGGCTGAAGGGTACACTAAGCTGATGATGGATATTATTTCAGGAAAACATTTTGATGCATGACATTATCCAGTTTTGTGTTCTTCGACTATACAATATTTTTTATAATACTTTAGAGTCCCAAAGATGACCCTCTTTAACTTAACAGACACACCAAGATGTTTAGACTGTATTTAGCTAGGGGATTTTCTCTTTGGTTGTTTGCTCTGTAAATAGTGCTTGAGTTAATCCCTCTAAGACCTTGTAATCATTGGGAATAAATATGTGTAATAAATATGTTTTGCATCTGTACCTCTTCTGAGGGTACAGATCATTTATTGCCTTTTTTCCAATTTATTTAGTCTGATTCTAGAAATAATGCTCATTACATTCCAGTTCAGGCAATTTGAAAGCTGTTTGGATGATTTTTTGTTTTTTTATCGTACTGTGTATCTCTTTGGAGGGTTCAGATCGTTTGGGTCTTTTTTCATTTTATTTTGCCTAATTATTGTGACTATATTTAGGGCATTCCAATGGAAGCAATTTGATGGCTGCTTGGATGATTTATGTGAGCTTTTTTGCATCTGTACTCTCTGTACCTCTTTGGAGGGTACATAGCATTTATGGACTTCTTTTTCCAGTTTATTTTGCCTATTTCTTGTGATAATGTTCATTACATTACAATTAGAGCAATCTGGGAGCTGCTTGAATGGTTTGGAGTGGTATTTTGCATCTGTACTCTCTGTACCTCTTTGGAGGGTACAGATCATATTGGGACTTCTTTTGCCAGTTTATTTTACCTACTTCTTTTGGTTATGTTCAGGGCATTCCAATGGAAGTATTTGGAGGCTGTTTGGATGGTTTCTGGAGGGTATTTTGCATCTGTACTCTCTGTACCTCTTTGGAGGGTACAGATCATTTATGACCTTTTTTCCAATTTATTTTGTCTGTTTCTTGAGATTATGTTTAGGGAATTCTAATGGAAGCAATTTGATGGCTGTTTGGATGATTTCTGGCTATTTTTTTGCATCGTACTCTACCTCTTTGGAGGTATCATTTATAAACAGCTTTTTTCATTTTATTTTTCCTAATTATTGTGACTATTTTTAGGGCATTCTAATGGAAGCAATTTGATGGCTGTTTGGATGATTTATGTGAGCTTTTTTGCATCTGTACTCTCTGTACCTCTTTGGAGGGTACAGATTATTTATGTCATTTCTTTTCAATTTATTTAGCCTGTTTATTAAGATAATGTTCATTACATTATAATGGATGATTTATATGAACTTTTTTGCATCTGTACCTCTTTGGAGGGTACAGAGCATTTAGGGACTTCTTTTTCGATTTTATTTTGCCTATTTCTTGAGATAATGTTCATTACATTATAATGGAAATAATCTGGGAGCTGCTTGGATGGTTTGGGGTGGTATTTTATATCTGTACTCTCTGTACCTCTTTGGAGGGTACAGATCATTTATGTCATTTCTTTTCTAGTTTATTTTATCTAATTCTGAAGATAATATTCATTACATTACAATGGAAGCAATTTGAAAGCTGCTTGGATGATTTATGGCTATTTTTTTGCATATGTACTCTCTATATCTCTTTGGAGGGTACAGAGCATTTAGGGAGTTCTTTTGCCAGTTTATTTTGCCTATTTCTTTAGATGATATTCATTACATTATAATGAAACCAATTTGATGGCTAATTGGATGTTTTCTGGGTGTTTTATTGCATCTATACTCTCTGCACCTCTTTAGATGGTACAGATCATTTATGGACTATCTAGTCCGAAAGTTTAGTTGGCAAATTTAATCTCATAATGTGGTGACAAATTTAAAAAACCTCTTAATCTATTGTATTTACAATATTGGTGAAAATAATTATTATATAATTAAATGTTAAAAGTTATCGCTTTCAGAGAAGTTTCATTACAGTTATAACAGAATTAAATTTGTCATATTGCAATGCGACGAAAAAAACACTATTTTTTATAATAGATTAACTTATTTTGTTTTTATTTCATCTAAATAAATAGACAAGTCAGTCTCATAAGGTTCAAGTAAATATTCAAATTCATTTCACTCGAGCATGAGCATACTAAGAATACATATGAGTTAATTTTTTAAGCGCTTTATTTTCATAATAAAAAAATATCTAACGAATTATTATCGTATTTTAATACATATGAGTTAAAATTAAAACTGTTAAAATATTATGATTTTACAATCAAAAATTTACTTACACCAACCACAATAACTTTACAATGAAACTTTAAAAAAAAAAGATAATCCCTACTGGCCAGTAATCCCTAATTTAATTTTCATTAATTTTATGCCTTTGCTTTGATAACATTTATTTTATGCATTACATGCATTCTGTCAAGATAAAACTATGTGAATTGAGAGAAAAGAAGTTACAAAAAGCAGAGTAAAATATCATCCCATATCCATAAAATGATCCATTCATTTCAACAAAAACACCTAAGTCTTCGAAGCCACCAAACTGATGCATTATACAAAATTCTATATCAAACTAAATACTATTGTTCTCAATTTTGATTTTTAAGTCCCAAACAAAATATAGTGTAAGCGAACTCAGCCCTAAATATATTCATCTTCTTTGGCCAATCTTGGTGGTCTACCTAATCCACTAGAGGTTTGCTGATTACTACCTCCATGTATTTGCAGACAAACATTCCACAGTCGACACTATTTGCTTGGACTGGTATCCCACTCACCATTTCAATTGGCCATTTTGGGATCGCTCGGAAAAGACTGGCCAGCATCTTCAACAAGTAATTTGATCGGAATATGCAAAACATAATCTCAACAAGTTGCCCCAAAAAAAAATAGTTAAGAGGAACCAAATTTGAAAACTGTTCTTACAATCTCAGGAAGAATGCTCTTATGGGTTGGTTTGGGTAATGAGTCGTAAAAATATCAGGACTTCACTTGACAATCAGATGTCCAGTCGATTATCTATAAGTAGTAAGATTAACTCGACACTCGTGCTGTCGGTGACATGTTGGATAAACATTTTGCTTTCCTTCTTCAGGCCGTACCTGGCATAACTCTGCAGGAAAAGAAGAGAACGATTATAGATTATAGCTTTTATATAAACAAAGAAGAATTGAATTGTAACACCCAACATTCTTGTGGGGTAACATATCCAATGCAAGCATAAAATGTATAAATATGGGACATACAGCCCCGAACAGAGCGAATACTTCTCGGCCAGCAAAAATATGAAGGCATCAATGTGTGCATCTGAGAGATATTGATCTGTGAGAAACTCACCGATCTGCCCTCGTGCAATAATGATATTCTCAGCCGCGAATAATGTATCACTCCTGCAAGTGATAAATATTTTAAAGTGAGCTTAAGTAAACGAATAGATTATTTTATGTATGAAGGAGCTGATTGAAGATTGGCTTGTCCTCGAATCGTGAGCATGACATGTCAATAAGATTGAGCATCGGCTTAGGCAAAATAGCTCTGGATGGGAACTCAATAACATGAAGTGCCTCTGTTGGCTGCAAGGAAATTACTGATGTCGAAAGTTAGTGATGAAGATCTAAATTCACTATGAATTAAGGATCGATCTAATGAGTATTTTTCATACCTCCGATTGATGCTCCTCCACCACAACGATAGTAGTCTGTGGGTAATCGACCTTGACTGGCTCATCTCTGTGAACCTATAAAAATATTAAGTAAAATCTATTTCTATTATCTCAAATTTAAAAGAAAGTAACTTAATACCTCAACTGCTGGCTTCTCATCTTGAGTGGAGGCCACCACATCACTTATTCTTGCTCATAACTTCCTGTAAGTGTGTGTGAAAGGGGAACTAATAGCTTTCCTCTTTCTTATCTTTCACATGCTCAATCTTTGTCGATTCATGGGTTTGAAGCATCGTATGGTGAGTGGAAACCACAGAACTTCTCCCAATTCCACATGGGCTTCCCGTTGGGTATCCAACTCCATAGCCTCCACAAGAGCTTCCTCTAATTTTCCTCCCCGAGCTTTCCAAATGGGCCTCCTGAGAACTCACAGAACCTCCCCACACTTGGGGTGCCCTCTCAAGAACTTCCTCGAGCGGGATCATCCATCCTCTCCGTCATTGTTGCATGAAAAAATGATCGATCTTTCAAGTCCCCAACTTGCAAGTATCTTCTCCACCCATAAAGTATCATGGGGGTAGAAGAGGCGGCTAGATACTGGGGAGAGAATATCGAGGAGAGACATATGGAGACTCGTGGGGCACTAATTGGACTTAAAATGAGGCTATCGCTCGACATGTGTAGATCTTTGGGGGACAACGACTTAAGGAGCCTCTTCTAATATGTCGAATGAAAAAAGGCTGATAAAAAATGTGAAGACATACAACATAAATAAAGATATTCTTATATGAACTAAGTGCTAATTATTATATGTCACCTGACTTCCTCCCAAACTAGTGAAAGCATTATTTGGAAACTCTATTTTTGCCCATCGCAGCATACGTGGCTTTGCAGATAGAAATGACGGTCTTATGATGCTTATGTGCTCAGCCGCCCATATCTACAATAAATATTTTAAACAGTAAACTTCAACGCATTAAATTACATCCACGAAGATATAGAACATACCATCAGAGTGACAAAGCACTCATGTAACGCTCGTTCAATCTTTGATGTAATAACATCAAATTGGGAAACCAGAAAGTCCCAAATGGCCTTTGTCCAGTTGTATTCAGTAAATATATCTATGTCATCGGCGTAGGCAATCAATTCTAATGCCACCTTGTAATTGTGATATATAAAAAATAGATTTGATAGCAGAAAATGTATGTACAACTGCACAAACTTTGCTACAGCATGAATTCTCAAGTTGATTCTTGTAGTGGTTGACAGTGACGGTGGGGATTTCGTACAACCTTCTCCCTCTGGCATCCCTATCATCGCAACTTCATCGGGGTGAAAGGAATGCACTACCCACCCAACAAGAAAGCTTGCTTTGTCCCAAGCAGACAGATCGATGTAATGGCAACCAGTCTTGCTTATGGAGTCTAATGAATTGATGGAGATGAAGCCTCTTTAAAATGTCGTGGCTTCATCAAAAGCATCAATATTATTCGAACAGTTCTTACGATTGGTAGGCCTACATCTCAGTTATCCTTTTCCCAGACATGGTAAACTTCAAAAAAAAAAGTCAGTAGGTAATAAGTACAGATGCAAAATACCCACTAGAAACCATCCAAACAGCCTCCAAATACTTCCATTGGAATGCCCTAAACATAATCACAAGAAGTAGACAAAATAAAGCAAAAGAAGTCCAAAATGATCACACCTCCAAAGAGGTGCAGAGTACTGAATACAAAATACCCATCATTCAAATAGCCTCCAAATGCTTCCATTGGAATGCCCTAAACATAATCATAAGAAGTAGGCAAAATAAACTAGCAAAAGAAGTTCTAAATGCTCTGTACCTTCTAAAGAGGTACAAAGAGTACAGATGCAAAATACCCACCAGAAACTATCCAAACAGCCTCCAAATGCTTCCATTGAAATGCCCTAAATATAGTCACAAGAAGTAGGCAAAATAAACTGGCAAAAGAAGTCCCAAAATGATCTGTACCCTCCAAAGAGGTATAGAGAGTATAGATGCAAAATACCCACCAGAAACCATCCAAACAGCCTCCAAATGCTTCCATTGGAATGCCCTAAACATAATCACAAGAAGTAGGCAAAATAAATTGGCAAAAGAAGTCCTTAAATGCTCTATACCCTCCAAAGAGATACAGAGAGTACATATACAAAATACCTACCAGAAATCATCCAAACAGCCTCCAAATGCTTCCATTGGAATGCCCTAAATATAATCAAAAGAAGTAGGCAACATAAATTGGCAAAAGAAGTCCATAAATGATCTGTACCCTCCAAAGACGTACAGAGAGTACAGATGCAAAATACCCCTAGAAATCATCCAAACAGCTTTCAAATTGCTTCCATTATAATGTAATAAACACTATCTCAATAAACAAGTAAAATAATCTGAAAAAAATGACATAAATGATCTGTACCCTCAAAGAGGAGTACTGAATGAAAAAATACCCAGAAATCATCCAAGCAGCCATCAAATTGCTTCCATTGGAATGCCCTAAATATAATCTCAAGAAGAAGGCAAAATAAACTGAAAAAGTAGGCCCTAAATAATTTGTACCCTCAAGAGAGGTACAAATAGTACAGATGCCATAAAAAACCCCTGAAATCATCCAAATAGCCTCCAAATTGCTTACATTTGTATGTAATGAACATAATCTCAAAAAACAGGCTAAAGAAACTCGAAAAAAGCCCTAAATGCTATGTACCCTCGAGAGAGGTACTGAGAGTACAGAAACAAAATAACATATAAAAAATAACCAATCTTTCACTAGACATGAGAAGAGCAGTAAACCTAAATTCATTCAAGTTCGGAATGCATGTGTAAATACCTCATGTAGTCACCTACAATACCTCAATTTTGATTTGTTATATCGGGCGGTGCCGATCGAGAATGGGAGCTAAGCTGAGAAAAAATCCTTCGTCGAAAGCACTAAACGTGGTGAGGAATGAACGACATTATCTCGTTCTTCTTCTCGCTTTTGAACCTTGCGGCGGTGCCGGGGAAGTAGCATTGTGAATCATCTCCCTACGTCATGTATTGCTCCGTTAACCACTAAAATAGGGAAAAAAATAGTGGACACGCGTCGGCCATGGATTGGAGTCCGCACGTAAAGCTACGTGCAGACTCCGGACATAATATTTTCTCCTAATCTAGCACAGCCACTCGACCCCGCTCCTCCTCCACACATGGTTCGCATTCCACTCCAGAGCTTCTCAGCGTTCCTCTTAGCGGCTACTCCCAATCTCGGTTCAATTTTCTCCCTTAAGAAACCATTCCCCTCAGCCCCTCCTCGTCTCCCTCAAGTAGAGCAAGCAAGAAACTTCGTAACTCACCCCCCCTCTCTCTCTCTCTCTCTCTCTCTCTCTCTCTCTCTCCGGCCGCGTCGTTCCTGATAGAGTCTCCTGCTTAACGCCGACTTATCAGTCCTGGACCCATCACCCTCTCATTCTCCATTTGGTCCGATTTCGCGAAACTCACAGAACGAGCACCACAATAATAACACTTACAATGGATACAATGTGAATCCAACCCAAAAATCAAGTAACCCATCGAGCAACAACAATACATTTTATGGTGGATCAACTACATTACTTCATTTACTAGATATAGTGTCAATTCATTATACATCCTATTGGAGCAATAACAATACATCGTTTGGAGGGCTGTGAGTTCATCTCACCACATGATTCATATCACGGATATCCTTTAAATTCAAACCGTTAAGTTACTTGTGGAATAACAAGCACTTCTTGTCCAGCCTCTATAAATCCCCTCGGTCGAGTAGTACATGGAACAACAACAAAAGAAAGTTGCGGTGGATTTCCTCAAGTGAACAATGGTTTACCTTCCCACGGTCGACTCGAATCTTGGTGTGAACGATATTGGCTATTCGGTAAAAGCTTGGAAGGATCTTGTGTGTGAGGACCCGTTGGACATGTCCAGAAGCGAGAGATGGTTTCGTTGACTCAAATCAAGGATATTTGACTTAGCGATGAAGATTTCTCTCAAATTATGCCAATGAGGAAAGGAGTTCACAGGTTTGTTGTCACTAAGAGGTTGACTCCTGTAGAGAAGAGACTGGCATCACAACAATACAATAGAAGCTTGCCTTTTGTTAGCTCTGAAAAAGAAACAACGGTGAAAAGGATATTTAATCATTTTCCGGATCGGTTGTAAGTTGGTTTGAAGACCTCGTTGTGCTCAGGAAGGTACGACGAGATGAAAATCGATTGGTGCCGTGACATCACTGAGCATCTTGATAAAATAATCGATCGACCCCTATCGGGGATGGCGTTGGAGGCTACCAAAATTTTGTCACTGACTTAGAAAAAAAGGGGATGATTTTATATTGCATTGTATGTATTCTTTGCAGGTTTGAAGGCTTCGTTATGCTCAGCAGTGTGCGACAAGATGAAAAAGATCGGTTATTATCACTGCTTGCTCACAGCATGAAGCAAAAATACTGGCGACCTACGGGGATGACGTCGAGAGGCTGCCGAAATTTCATCAAATCTTTTTGACTTAGAAGAATGGGAGAATGAAATGAGGTAATTTAGGAGCGCTAAGTAGGAAAACTTGCACCTAATTTTAAACTGAAAGCAAAAAGTAAGAAAAAAGGGGGGAGCCTTTAAAGCAAATTTTGGGAAGAATAGAATATTCATTCAAAATCTAAGTGAAATTTGGGGAAGGCTAATATTAAACTAACAAACTTGTTGGAGGCTAATATTAAACTCACAAGCTTTAATTACAATTCCTTATGGTTTAAATTGAAGCGGTAAAGTGAGTTCTCTTCTCTTGTAAATTCCTCAAAATTAAGCAAGCTTTAATTGGAATTGAGGGGGCACTAGTGCTAAACGCATAACAAATTTGCAATAAATGCAAAATCTAAGGATAAATCTAAATTGAGTTTAATAACTCGTATACGAATGTGGAGGTGATTACGATGCTAACTAATAAGCATAAGTGGGGCCAAAGCAATAAATACTAAAACTGACATAACTTATCAAAATTGATGTAAATTGAGCATAATCAAGTTGAAAAAATTACAAAAACTCAACAAGTAAACTAAGTTCTAGTAGTGTGTTAACTTGAAATCTAAACTAAAATGCTTTCTTAGATTCGGATCAATAACAGAAAGCAAGAAGCGTACTAAATAAAATCTACAAAATCATAGGCCTCCTTTAATAAAAAAATTAATGAATTTCATCATAATTATGATTTTCAAGAGCGATAATTTCATTAATTAGATGAAATTAGCTAAGCTATAAATTTCTTGCATGTGCTCGGACATAGAGATTTCAGATGCAAATTTTAATATCTAAAAAGGCTGCGCAGGCTAAATTGAAATATATTAACTATTAATCTGAAAATTTTAATAAGATATTAGATCAACTTGCAACGCATTCTTTGCCACCGGATCTGCAACCCTTTGTACAAGCACACAGAAGGCGATACTAAATCAAAATTTACAAAAATCATAGGGCATCCTTTAATAAAAAATTAATGAATTTCATCCTAATTATGATTTTCAAGAGAGATAATTTCATTAATTAGATGAAATTAGCTAATTTAATAAATTCATGCATGTTTCGGACATAGAGATTTCAAGTGCAAATTTTAATATCTCGAAAAAACTTGGCTAAAATTAGAATTAAATGAAAATACAAAATTAATTTTATAATTCAAAAAATAAAATTACCTAAATTTTAAATACACCCGCATGTGCCCCGACACTATGCTGAATGCCTAAATTCAAGTGTCTAAGGATGCTGCGCGGGTTGCTTCCTGGTTTACTCTTAAGACTGGGTTCGGGTTAACAAAATCTAAAAACCTATAATAAGAGTTTCAAATCAGTTAAATATCTAAAAAATTGATTCTATCAGGCGATAGTAGATCTAATCCTCATTAGCTAAGCGAGTTGGCAGATCTAAAGCTCTTAAACATATTCAAATTAATCAAATTTTCAAATCAAATTAAGTTGCTTCCCGGTTTAGTCATATGGGTTCGAGTTAACAAAACCTAATAACCTATAATAAGAGTTTCAAATTAGTAAAATGTCTAAAGCGATTCTATCGAGAATATATATATAATCATATGTTAGCACCTAAAGCAGTTGATAAGATAAAGCTCTTAAACATATTCAAATTAATCAAAATTTCAAATCAAATTAAGTTGCTTCCCGGTTTAGTCATAGGACTGGGTCCGGGTTAACAAAACCTAATAACCTATAATAAGAGTTTCAACTGAGTGAAATATTTGAAAAAATTGATTCTGTCAGGTGATAATAGATCTAATCCTATTAGCAGTACAGTTGGCAGGATCTAAAGCTCTCAAACATATCCAAATTAATCAATTTCAAATCAAATCAAATCAAATCAATTTTTAAATATCAATCTAAAATTATTTAAATGAAACTCTATCATTAAAAACTTTAACCAAACTCAATCTATCCACCTTCTGTAACAATTTGTCGAGGTTGACCAACTAAGAAAACTCTAGCTCACAAAGGAGCCAATGTCAAATCAAGTATTATGCTATGTTCACTCCCAATCAATCTCTTGCCAGTAAGGATGTGGCCCGTGCCTTTTGAACTGCGTGGCTTGACCAGTAGGCTCCACAGATGAAGTAGTTATGACTAAAGTTCTCTTATCGGGTGGTTTGGCTAGTCTGACTCCATTATATTACGATGTACCGTATGCTCCCCCTAGCTCGTCCTTTGAGTTGTGAATCATAGGGTATAAGGCTCTCAATACAGGTAGACTTAAGGCTATCTTTAGACACACCCTAGGTCTACAAGGATTTCTTGGACATGTGTTCGATGAGGATCTTTCTGTCGGGTTGGGTCAAGTAGCCAAGTAGACTAGGATGCTGTGGAATGGGCCATGGGATTTAGATAGACATTCCCCAACCATCCGGTTTAAGCTAAAATGATGAATTTCATATCTTAAATCCTAAAACTCTACATAATGCTACTATACGCTACGCATTTTATGATCCAATGACTAGCCTTAATCGAAGGTTCTCTCTCACTTATTGAGAGAGGTAATTAACTATAGGGGCTTGTGCCTATAGGAAACCTAGAACCAGATCTAAAGTCCTCACCAAATGAGGGCGAAATCTCTGGGTAGTGTCTTATCTACTTGTTCCATGCCAAAATTACGACACTTTAAAACTGTCTTCATCGAAGAATTGATTGGTGGTCCAGAGTCGAGAATGAGGTTATAAACGACTATATAATGGAAGTTAGGCTACAATGGCTGTCCGAGGTGGCTGGCGATTAGTAGGCGATGAGCGGTGGTGCTTAGGTGATGACGGACTTTGAGTTTATTGTTTCTCTGTAGTTCTCTTTCAGCTTTCTTTCAAATTCACTTTTAGCTCTATTTGTACCTCATGACAATAATGAGATTTTATTTATAGAATTATGAGAGAAATATTTTGATAATTATAGCCAAAATTCTAAAGTACTATATCGGATAGTTCATATTGATTCCCTTGATTACAGATATTTTTTTATGATTTGATCATTCAAACTACCTCTAATTTGAGTGATATTGTGTTCGTTGGACTCATCTCATTGTGCTGCTAAATTGGATTGATTATCATCAGGTGCACATTGGGAGATGAGGAGAGATCATATAGTTGATGGCTTGGGCGAGGGCGAGGACAAACTAATTATTAATTAGTACATGTCCTAGTTCAAAGCATGGGCTTTCATTTTATTCTGAAGGCCCGGATCCTCCCATTATTACACTTATTTGTGGGCGCATATATGTGAGTTGATTGGGTGTAGATAGATGAGAAGCTTTACAGGGACTTGAGGATGTGGGTACAAATCAGCAACACACGTGTTAGATCGGAGCCTGCAGGGTGTCTCACACCATGAGGTTTTTGCCAAAGTGACAGAGCTCTATGACTGGGGTGTCAGACCATCTACATATCAGTCCATCATCTACATACTAGTTTTCGATTACATCGCCTTGTATCCCATCGGGCTATCTGGTATGAGCGACATTGTATGATGATGTGGTTCATGGAGAACCGCATTGGAGCCACCATCGCTGATGGATCCACCACATACACATAATCGATACACACAGGGTGGTGCGATTTCCACAGATGATGGAGGTGATAACTATTTATGATAGTGTTACTTATGTGTTTGTATTATTCATTTTATTTGATATATGTCACTTATGTTTCATTTTTTGTACTGTAATATAGTAGCATTTGTTACCATCTATACACTAGTTAGATTGTTTCTTATTTATGCTTCTCTATTTTTTATTTGTATCACTTATCAGATTGGTTCATATTTATGCTTGATAACTTGCTCACACCAATAACAACAACAACAAGCTTTAATCCCACTATGTCTGGTCGACTAAATAATTTTTTTATTATCTATTGTGACTTATTAACATCCATAACATAAAGCATAAAGATAAGGGCTCAAAGTTGATCTTGCATGTAATCCAACTGAAATAGGGAAGTATGTTGTCAATCCTCCTTATGTTTGGACACAAGTAACAACTCTAGTGTATATATCCTTAATGACTTGAATATCACAAATATTGACTCCTTTTTTTCTAGAACACTCCAAATAACACCTCTTGGAACATTATCATAGGCTTTATCTAAATCAACAAATATCATATGTAGATACTTTCTCTATACTTCTCCATCAAACCTCTTAACAAATGTATGCCAAATGCATTCCTTTCAACCTTCCAACTTGAAATGCATACACCAAGGTACATCTTCGGTAAATGGCTAATAAGAACATCCATAAAAAAAGATAAAGGCTTAAAGTTCTAGCATGTAATCCAAGAAATAGGAAAGTATGTTGTCAATCCTCCACTGTTTGGACACAAGTAACAACAACACACATATCCTTAATGACTTGAATATCATAAATATTAACTCCTTTCTTTTAGAACACTCTAAATAACATCTCTTGGAACTTTATCATAGGCTTTATCTAAATCAACAAATATCATATGTAGATCCTCCTTACTTCCTCTATACTTCTCCATCAAACCTCTTAACAAATGTATTGCATCCATATTAGCTAAACTAGCTTTAAAAAAATGTATGTACACTAATCGTCCATTAAAAGGATGACTAGCTACTAGCTACCTCCACACAGGACGAATACATGCGTCGGTTTCGGCGTGACTAGCTGTCATCCCTTTAATAGGACTTAAATTAATTTGTTTTTTTAATAATACTTAATTTGTTAATTACACTTTAAACAATACTTATTTTTTCAAAATTTGCATAACATTATAATTATTATCTTTCTTTATTTTATCCATAACAGATGTAACATTGTTGGAGTTTAAATGTAGAGCTACATCCAGACTTCACTCGTAATAATTTCTGATGAAAAACCACTAAAATCTAATTGGAGGGGTGACATAGCAACATGCAAGAGAAGGTCAAAGAATTAGAGCTTATGTTGGTATGTTTATGATAAGTCAACAAAAATATTAGTCTTCATTAGCATTTATGGACTTGATTAAAAAAGTTTGGATAAAAGAAATTATTTTAATAACAAATCAATGTTGCCTTATTGGATTAAAGATTTAATTAATTAAATTATAGAAGTTAAAAAAAAAAAAGTTTCCGTCAAATTTAAAATATTAATATTAATATTGAATTGATCTCATATAAATACACATATAAATTTATTCTGAGTTGATTGATGCACTAATAATAAAATTTTACGCATAATCATTAGTTAGACAATTGGAATTAATGAACCCTACTTTGACACAGTTGACTTGAGAAGCAATTTTTTAATGTATTAGTCCAAAAAAATGTAGAAGATTGTTTTTTTTTTTTTTTTAATTTAAGATCCCCAATTTGCAGGAGGCGGCTTATATTTGTATGTAAATTTTCCTAGAATATATATATATATATATATAAAGGTAAATATATAAAATATATATAATACTTAAGATTAGAAGATAAATAATCCATAATAAAAATATACTTTATCTATCATATTTTAATCATTTGTGTACATCTTATTATTTTGACCTCATTTTCACCACACACAAAAATAAATAAAATGAAATTAGTGGCGATTTATATATATATATATATATATATATATATATATGTGTGTGTGTGTGTGTGTGTGTTGTGTATATATGTGTTTTGCAGTCGTTTTAACATAGCTAGAGAATATTTAAATTTGCTTAATTATAAAACTAACATTAATATTATTTCATAATTAATGAATTCATACATTTACAAATGCCACTATCAAATAATTAAGAATTTAGCAAATGCAAAAAGTATAAATTGAGATTTTATTATGAATTTTAATATTTAAGAGAAAATTTTAAAATTAAAGATAAGAAAATATGCTAGTTTTATAAATAGAAAAATTTAAATATTTTGTTTCTAATTTTCTCAATTTTTTTAATCACGAGATAATTTAAAATAATATTAAAATATATTAAACTTTCAATCAAGAAATCTTAAGTTTAAGTCCTAGCACATGTATCATATATGTTCATAATTAAATACACTCAAATGACTAAAAAAAACTCATTATATAAGTAGTTGGCCAAATACCTTTGCTATTTATTTTCCTAAAGAAGTATCTCTAAAAGTTATTCTATTACATTTAGATGGCAATATATGAGTTAATCTTTAGAAATGTTTAAAGTGCTCAAATAAGATAATTGTTGAAATCTCTCTCTTTTTCTAGCATCATCTTCATCTTTCAAAATTTTTTTTTTTTAAATATTGTCTTTCTTCACCTTTGAGTAATCTTATACAGTAAAGTTTCATTGCAAGTTCCTTTAAATGAGCAAATGTTAGTGTTTTTGGTAATAAAAATTCAAAAGCTGCCATTGATTCATAATTAATATATAGTAGAACCTTGATTCAAAATGAATAATCTTGAGTTCTCCAAAAGTATGAAAAGGCTGGACTTTGTACCATCCATTCGGTATGGTTGTACATTCAACAAGGATTTGGAGCACATCTTTTGTTGTTTCCACGCTTGAAGTGTGGCGACCACGAAAGCGATCCCAACTCTGATATATAAGAGTCACTACATATTCAATGTATGATCATACTTATTTAAAAAGATTAAGTTCATGTTAAAAACCTAGGGTTCAACCATTGTATGTGAGACTAGGACTGAAGAGTTCCCAAATAAACTTGAACATCATAAAGAAGGCTTAAAATATATTCAAATATGATTCAAATACTTAAATTGTGATTAAATCATGTTCGAAAGAGGTTCAAACCTCATTCAAACATGGTTTGAACCAACTCTTTTGCTTTGGCAAATTCTTAAATATGTAAACATACTTATGCATATGAGATGGCATTGGAATAAACTAATTTAAAGGTAATAATACAGATACTTGAGGTGAGAATACAATTAATGGATGGTTTTCATGTATCAATTCATTAATGGAGGCATAATAATTTTTTTCTTACAATCTTCATTAACTTTAACCCATCTACTTGAGTATGTTTATATTTTGTATACACAATTTTTTTTTTCATTTAACACATATCTTTTGTTCATTTAATGAGGCATAATCATCTATTTAGACTCTAACAAAAAAATTGTCATATTTATAAAACTATTTGATCTATCATATTTAACATAAAGACTCGCTTTTAAATTCTAATGATCCATAAAGTGATTGCTATTATAATCAATTTAAGTGTTATAAATATTATTGATTATTTTTATTTAATATATGTAAGTATTTTTTTTATGTGGATGTGTTATATTAATAGTTAATTTTATTTTATATAATAATTCTTTTATTTTGATGATCTATTGTTTTGTGAAACATCAAAAGATTCAAATGTTGGGTTCTTATAAGAATCATATTTGAATAAATCTTTATCAAGATTTGAACAATATTTGAGCCTATAGCCTTTGGACTCATGTTTTTGTGTGAATCATATTTGAAATATGTTCAAGCCATATTTAAATGTTGTTTTAAAATATTTTGAATAATTTATACTCTTCACTAAACTATAATATCTTCAATGATTTTAAAAGATTAAAGACATCAAAATATTTAATTGTTATATCAATCACAACTACTGTAGCTTTATATGTGACTCGAGCAATATAATACCTCTTCGTAGATATGAATAAAAAGACATCTACATACTTAATAAATCAATTGTAATGAATCAACTAAACCACTAACTATTTTTGTTTATTTTCTTAAGTCTATTGTTTTATTTATATATTTTAAAAAATAAAAATTATTTTTTTGTAAAAAAGTAAATTTAATATATTCTCTTTGTGATAATTTTAAAGCTTTTAGCCTGAAGAACTAATCAAGTATAATAATAGATTGCAAAAAATCAATACTAATGACTACTTTAAGTATTTTTTTTTAATAAGAAATGGTGAAAAATTTTAGCGAGATAAATACTTCGGTTATAAAAAATTTCCACTTCCCCATTATTATTTTTTGTTTGTATCTTTTTTTTGGAACGGTGAGCACGTGAGAGCAATTTAACGCATACACACGCGCTTAACGCAGCATATCGGGAGAGGCTCCCAACCAAGGGGCCCCATTGTCTCGCTTTTGTCTATATCTTGAAAAATTTAAGATATATATATATATATATATATATATATATATATATATATATATATTCTTTGTAACCCAAGTTGACCTCTTCAAATATCTATACTATTTATAAATTCAAAGATCTCATGGAATTATTGATTAATTAAACAATTAGCAAGTATCATTGGCATATCATTAAGGATTATGAGACCATGCATGAAGCCTATTCAAATAAACTTAGTATCTCTTTTAGATATGATTTGAATAGAAATTTCTTGTGGAAGATATAATAGAATGCTTTCCAACAACTTCTAACAAAGCAAACTATGAGTTGAAACATAGTGTAACCGAGCTACTACAAGACAACAAAGAGTTGTCGCAATAACTATGAAAAATCAAATTATTAAATAAATATAACAAAATATTAAGCAACAATTATAAAATAGCTAAGTTTAATCCAATAGCAGCACAAAGTAATCCAATAAGTTTATCAGAGTTTAATACACAAAGTATAACATATCATGCTTGAGTGAAAAATGATTAATCAAAGAGTATATATATACAATAGAGTAATAATATTTATAGAATAATCATGTTTAAATAGACCTATGTATCACTATTATTGTAAAATAAGTCCATATTCTAAGTAGTATTTCATACAATCGAGTGTAACTTTAAAATAAATTTCTTTGTAGTTGAATAGATTATGTGTAATATCTCATACACTCTATATTCTTAAAAAAGTGCAACATAGTTAGTTCATCAAATCATATGTGACTATGCTTTGCATAAAATTTTGTTAAAATGTCAAATGGCTTATCTTATGATAAATTTGAGAATTTTATTCTTGGTTGTCTTCCACCATATTTAAAGAGCTTTAGAGCATAAAATTTTACTTATTATTGAATAGCCTCAACATCTCGAATAATATTCCTTCCAAGGTTTACCTTAAATTGCAAGAGAGGTTCACATCATGAAACATCATGAATTGCATGGGATGTGAGATCTTACATATCATTCAACATAGTTTCACTACAGAAAAAATAGTTATTGCTAATGGAATTTCTGGCGGAATTTTCGACTGATTTTCAGTAGGAGGTTTTTTTGATTAAAATTTCAACAACAAAAAATGATGTGTCAATCCCTCACTTAAACCGATATTTTTGAGTAATTTCCATCAAAAGTTTTTCAGAATTTCGCCAAAATTACTATTATTTGGGGCTAACGATTGACCTCGAATCTAAACTCCATTTTTTCGCTTGAGTTCATCTTTGTTCTTTCATGCAGCGGAGAAAGGACACTTAGGGCACGCTTAGATCTCCATGAAAAACATGTCATTTTCATCCAATTTTTTTATAGAATAAAAGATAAGTCACTTCCTCTAGCCTGTAGGGCTATTTATTTGTGATTTCATCTATTCAATCGAGTGAAATATGTATTTGAAGTTTTAAAAAAAATCTATAATTTATAGCTTATATTTTTTTTCAAATTTGTATAAAACTCATATATCTCATATTTATTTTTCTACTTGGAATTAGATCTATGATTATTTAACTTATGATTTAGATTTTTTTTTCCAATTTATATAAAATTCAAATATATTCTTATTAAAAAAGTTCAAAGAACTTATTTTATAGCAAATTTATGAATCTCATTTATATTACCTGTCTCTGTCTCTGTATATTTCATTATCTGCTTGTTAGCAATTTAAATGCGTAGAAAAAAGATGCAAGAAATTTGTTATATAATTAGTTGTTCAAGATAAATGATGCAAAGTC
Organism: Cymbidium sinense; assembly: GCA_021442155.1. NCBI lineage: Eukaryota > Viridiplantae > Streptophyta > Magnoliopsida > Asparagales > Orchidaceae > Cymbidium > Cymbidium sinense. Next base: position 61,787,944 of record CM038228.1, on the reverse strand, counting down.
TTATAGATAATTTTGGAATACAAGTTATAATGTGCAAATTTGTTCAAGTTCATTGTTAAATATATGATTTAACATCAACCCTTGACTTCAAAACCTTACATCATGGCTTCTTCAATTCATTTGAAGGAGTCCTTCCTTTTTGTTTTGTTGTATGTAGAAATCTCTGTTGTAATCCATGCTGAACTCTTCAAATCCCACTTAATTAAATAAAATCAAACATCTTAAGGGATTATTTGCTAATTAAATACTTAACGTACAACTATCATTAGCATGGAAGGATGATTAGCCCATGCATGAAGCCAAAGAGACTTGGTAGCCAACACACGCTTTCTCTTACCTAAGTACAAACCACAAGAAAAGCTCTTAACAATTTCTGTCAAAACCAAGAAAACTGTTAAATTATAAAAAAGAGATAAATCATACAGGTCCCTGTATTATAATCATTTATATAAAAAAAAAGTAATCAATACTCTATAAATATATTAATTCAATAAATACATAAAAAGTATGCCTAAAAATTGTATCTTTTCATATCATTAGATCGATAACTTATGGGCCTTATCTTAAAAAATAAAATAAAAAATAAAAAGCTTCAAACTACCTAAAATTTTGGAGAATTGTTCTCTAAGATTCTGGGAGAACTTTATTTTCCTTAATGAAATGAAAACTTGTTTTATCTCTTTCCATCTCCATAACTTTTTTTTTCTCTATGATAAACTAATAAGGAAGAAAGGCCAAATCGATCGTTCCAAGTTAAAAAAAAAAACCTTCGTTTGAAATATTCACCTGATAAGATAAAATAATATGCAGCAATACTAAAGGGGCATATGATATTGGTTCGGCTCAATCTGACAGAGGCCGGTGGCTCTTCCATCCACGGCCAAGCGGTGCGATTGAACCGCACCAATATCGCATCATATAGATATTAATGACAGAATCAGAATTTAAATTACGGAAGGAGAAGAAAATCCCAAACAAAATGCAGTAAAGCTTTAAGCTTCTATACTACTGTATTTCATCCCATTTTTGTCAAGAGGAGACGACTCAGCGTTCTATGAGAGAAAGAAAGAGAGAGCGAGCTGTGGGTGTTGGTTTAAAGTGCTCTGTCTTCTATGACTATATATATATGTGCTTAGACAATTTTCCTTCAGCTTCGGAGGAAGACGACGTGTGGAGACCGTTAACAGGTGGTCAGTGCCAGCATTTTAAAATTCTTGGAAGATCACTTGCATGGAAGTATTTTGTTTACTACTTCCTTCAAACTCCATTAAACGCATCAGCACGATTTGTTTATCTTATCTGTTAAGGGAACATGCCTGCTAATGGATTGATTGAGTCTACTTGGATTTTACTGTCAGTAACTTGGTCATAATTTTTTATTTTTTTATTTTTATTTTTTTTCCAATAGGTATCCACCCAACACCACCCATTTTGTGGGTGGGGATTGTTGTAATCGACGCTAGCGCCGCATTCATCACCCACGTCCACTTACTTCCTCACCTTAGGTATAGGCCTGCGAGATTGAACTGTGCAGAGGTTCACCTGCACCAATTTAGCTAAGAGATGGTGGGTACTCAGCCATAATTTTGGTGCATTAGTTCTTGTAGTGACTGAGAGTGACCAGTCTTAGGTCTTCTAAGGTCTCTTCATTCATTGGCTCAAATTTATATTTGAATATATCATCTATTCTATCTCAATCAATGTGATATAACCCTAATTTATAATCTATTATCTAAAAGTGGGGTTATTTTTTCTTATATATTAAATAGTCAACTTTAAATATAATTGTACTTCTAGATATCTCAAGAGCCAACGTTAAACAGATCATTTGAAGATTTCAATGATTGAAGATAGGTCATCATGTTTGAACCAGTTATTGGATTTGTGAGATGTTGATAAAATAACATGCATGGTTTGCAATGAGTGTTGATATAAGTCCCAAATAATTAAATTTCTTATAATGAGTGCAATATATGATTATTTAATCAAAATTTGTACTATAATCATTTAAAAAATGATCATTCTAATTAATTTTGAGTAAAACTTCTTGACCAAAATGTTTCACAAGTGGTCTTTTTGCTATTTGTGATAAGGATTAATGTACACAACATAACTAAGGGTTTTTTGGGTAGCTTTTGAAAAAGATTATAAAATTTGGATAAATCAACTTTAAAAAAGTTATGTTATTATAAATAATATTTTTTTTGAAAAATTTAAAAGTAGTTTTCTCAACCACTTTAGTAGCTATGAATTCAAAAGTTTTCACCACAAAATTTTATGAAAATAGCTAAAAAAATAGTAAAAGCAACGCTTTACTTTCTATTTTTTGAAAAAAACAAACAAAAAAGCTATCCTAAAAAATTATTAATATATAATATATAAGTATAATATTTAATATTATTTTGTATATATATATATATATATATATATATATATATATATATATATATATATATATATATATATATATATATATATATATATATATATATATATATATAATTTTAGATTCATGCATTTATAATTATTCACAAATAAATCTTAAATAATAAGAGTTAATTTGCGAGTATAGTCTTTATCTCCGAAGGAAGACTTTTTTTTAAAAAAAAAACATAATTGGCAAAAGAAAAAAATGATTAAAAAAAAGATAATATGCTTTATATACACCATATTACACATAATTAAAAATATTTTTTATCTTTTATTTTTGTAAGAAATATAATTTAAATTTTATTTTGATCAAAGCTATCCCTCTTATATTTACAAATACCACTTTCTTTTGCCCGGCATAACAGAAAATAGTTCAAACAAAATTTAAGTTTGAATATTATTTAAATAAGCGAGTGAATCCGGGCAACATTTATATAAGATTCAAATAATATTCAAGCAATATTTAACATAACTTATATTAAAACAAAACAAAATTAAATATTTAAGATCAACTTGTTAGATGAAATCCACCTGGTACAGACATATTCTACCAGTATAAATAATCCCGGGGATCTGTCCCACTTATTTTCCCGCAGGTACACTCCGCCTGAGAGGATAATCACAGGAGAGTTCTCACGGCCGCCCATCCCAACTAAGCTAATGGTGGGTGTATATCATCCAAATAAGTCATATGATCATTTAGTTTAATTTCATAATTGAAGGACTAATAAGTTATTGAGCTGGAAGCATTTTGAATATGACCTTCCATTGCTCCTTCCTTCTTCTTATCTTTATATTTAAAAAAAAAAGTAATCCAAATTTAAAATATTAATTTTTTATTTTATAAATAGTGTTCCTTAAATCCCTCTCATTTAAATTGATGTAAAGAAATATTTATTTTTAATTGAAAGATTACAAGAATCTAATACTTTTAGGGTCAAAGATTTTGAGAATTTTGAAATGCATGCCGGGCACCGACCGCCGATTAGCTGTCTCCACACGTTGTCTTCGTCCTACGCTGCAAAGAATCTTACCCACTGCCCATTTCTGCATGTATATATAGCCATAGAAGCCTTAATAATCAACACCCACCGCTCTCTCTCTCTCTCTCTCTCTCTCTCTCTCTCTCTCTCTCTCTCTCTCTATTTCTCTCACTCCCTCAAAACACTGTGAGTCTTCTTCCTCTTGGCCTCAATATTGGAATTGAATACAGGCTACAGTACTAAGGAAGCTTAAAGCTTTTGTGATATTTGTTTGAGAAAAATAATATTTTCCTCTCCGTCTGTAATTATGACTCTGCTGTTACTATCGATCGGCGATGAGATATTGGAACGGCTCAATCGCACTGCTTGGCCGATGAGAGAGCCACCGGCCTCTTCGTCAGATTGGGCCGATCCAATATCACACGCCCCCTTTAGCCTTACTGCATATTATCTTTATCTTATTTTATATGCATGATCAGGTGAGTATTTCTAACGATTTCTTTTTTTTTAAGAGTTTGAACATTCAAATTCGATTATTATTATTATTATTTTCATTAACTGAATCTTTCGCCATATATACTTTTATTTGTGCTTATTCATACTTTTTTAATTGTTAATCTATAAATAAATAAATATATATTTTTAGATTAATTTCTTATATGTGCATTATATTTCAATATATAAATAAATATATATATATATATATATAATACATGTATGTATGTATACGTATATATAAAACTTGCTATAACAACTTAGAACATTCAATCATAATTTTAATAATTTTAAAACAACAGAATATTAAAGTTTCCATCATCATCACAATTTAACTCCGGATGAAAGCTTTGAACCTTTCATAATTCTTTTCATGGGTAAAGGCAGATCTTATCCCAAAATAGTATTTGCTTGACAGGTAAAGGCCATATGGCAGATATAATAAAATAGGATTATTTAATTCTATCTCTTTCTTATCTCATTTTGTTATGTCTTCAAATTAATCAAATCTGTGCAGATCAATACCTTGTCGATTTCTATGTCGAAGAGCTGATTGACGCCATTAACATAAACGCATAGACAACCGAAAGCTGCTGCTGCCTGTAAAATTAAGAGATATCATCCATTATATTGTTCTCTTGAAATCAAAGAAGAAAAAATGAGATCTACCTTTAAAAGACCAACAAGAAAACGCAGAGAAATATCTGACAAGTTTTCGATCGCGATCAGAGAACTTGAGACGATGCCAATAATCTTCACTTATATTAAATAAATAAATAAAATTTCAGAGCATAATATAAGGCTATGATAAATAAGAAAAAATTTATTATCGGTGAAAGAACTTAACTATGCCAACACAGGAATATGGACGCGCGAAGGAAATAAAAAGCTTTAGTTGTTCAGTTGGCGTCTTCAATGTATTGATCGAACTATTATGATCTTCAACTTCTGCCACTTGTGTGTGTGCAATATATGGAATTCATATATATCGGTCTATCAGCAAGTCCGCCTGTGATGCACCGCCCATAATTGTATTTTGGATAGCAACCTACGTTTCCTGTATTAATTGAGACCTTTCTATCTGCAATAACGAATTCTTTCCCGTTTGAATTGGTGAGTAGGGGTGAGCATTCGGTCGGTTCGGTCGGTTTGGTTGAATTTTTTGTTAAACCGAACAAACCAAACTAAATAATTTAAAATAACCAACCATCCAAATAACATATAAACCGACCAACCAAACCGAATTATAATTGGTTTATTCGTTTGGTTTCATTAAACCGAATAGCATATATAAAATAAAAAATATTTTTAATGAACTAATTAATTAAAACAATATAATAAATTTTATATAAAAAATTTCTTACTCAAGTAGAAATCTATAAATCTATACAAATAATTAAGTACTTATAATCAAAATTACATATTTATATTTGACTTTTAACTAATGGTTTATTTCGGTTAGGTTTATCAATCAAAAAAAAAACCAACCAAAACCAAAACCGAATATCTAGGCATTTACAACCAAAAACCGAACTGTGAGATTTAAAACCGAACCAAACCGACCAAATAACATCAGTTCGGTTCGGTTTTTCGGTTTGAACCGACTAGTGCACACCCCTATTGGTGAGTCGCACAGTTCTGCGACCTACGAATCAGAAAATGAAGATTTAAGTAATGTCAGCACACATTGTCAGCACTACTCAGTTATAGTGTGACTGCTTTATTTAAAATAAAGTTATATTAAGAGAAGAAAACAAAAAAGATTAGCTGATCTTGAGCTTGGAAAATAAAATGGTGACTATTGATTGCCCTGAGGCAAATTTCCAAAAACTATAATATTAGATCAGTGTTAGTTGGTCTTCTTTGCTAAAAAATTTTAAGAAAAACTATTGTTCTTGTCTTCAAAATTTAAAATTATTGGATTTTTATCAAGAAAAAAAAAAGATACACTATGGGTAATTTCATATAAAAAAAGTGAAGAACCATTGAGTTTTATCAATAAAGATGTTATTTTTATGGCTAATTATTACCTCTCAATACGAATAGCGTTGATGATAGAGCTGGCAGAAAGCTGTAACTCATGGCCATGGCTGTGATATTCTTGAGATATAGACTATAAATATTATATATTATCATATAATTATTATTATATTAATTTAAAAAAATAAACAGCAGTTACATATTAACTGAGTACTATATAATATTATATTATTAAAGTTAAAATCTAAATAAAGAGATCTTCCTCCAAAAGTTCGTCAGAATTCTGCAAATTAAGCTTAGAAAGCTTGTTTGGATGCCAAATCTCTTTGGTTGCCTACGTGAGCTAAATCATCCTTAGTTTGATGCTAATGGTAATTTTTAATTATTTAATTAGTGAATAATTCTATGAGAGCTTTGATATTATATATATGTGAGAGAGTTTTGAAGAGCTACAGTTTACGTAACAGTTTTCCGAAAGTAGTATATCATATCCTATTGAAAGCGATAAATTCTTGCTCGGCAATATCATTTTAGCTATTGTAACTGTAGCTTATCTTGTCATAATTATTTTATTTGAAAAATGCTTGTCATTACTGTTATTGCTCACTAAAAAGCTTTATACACAAAGGATTTGTTTACATCCTAGAGGAGCTATAATTAGATATATCATTATTTTTAGTACAAAAGTTTCTATATTAATGAGAAATGTCTTACCTTTGAGTATGATTTGAACTATTAATTTAAAGTAACCACAATTACTTACTAAATCTAAATCGATCGATCCAATTGGATCCTCTAAAGGATGAGACCTCAACAGAAAAATATTAAGTAATGGCAACAAGTGATTGAATTGTTTATATATATATATATATATATATATATATATATATATATATATATATATATATATATATATATATATATATATATATATATATATATATATATATATATATATATATATATATATATATATATATATTTGATTTGGCTATAGGTGGAAAAGTTCATTAATACGGGGACATATATGCTAGAAAAAAAGACAAATTTGATTTTTTTTTTTTTTTTTTTGTAATATTTGGGACCTCTAAAATACATTTTACTTAATAAGGATTTGTAAATTTGCATAAAAAATACATCGATTGATTCATAAGATCATTAGCTTGTGATTTCTACGATTGCAATAACTCTGATTGAGACAGAGATTTGTTATGATTGATGATCAACTTATCTGATATCTGTGTTAATTGATTGTCTCCTCGGTATTGAAGTACTATTGAAGCTTGGTGATGATACTTAAAAGCTCAAAGCCTGCGATCGAGTTAGCAAAAGCTTTTTTGAGATGGACCGCTTCCTCTATCTCTCTCTCTACAAGCCATCATCAAATAGTTCCAGATTTTATATAAGTTTTAGAATCAGATATCTATTTTGTATCCTCAAAGAGATATGAGATCATATCAGTAAATTTAATTTGCATAAAAAAACTTTATTATGTACTGTTTTCAGAATTAAATCGGATAGGTACAGCCTATCATATTAAAATGTAGAAAGACATAATAAAGTTATTTATATGATTTTAGATAATATTATTTAAATTTTAATTGATTACTTAACTGATATAATAAGTTTAAAAGTAAGTTTGATATTTTTAAAATGTATTCTAATTAAATATTTGTTATGATATTTTTAATATATTTTTTTTCTTTTATAGAGACCATGGCTTTTTTTTTTTTGTGTAACCATCATTTCTCTCATGACTGACAGATAGTTTAAACAAGTGTTGGTTGAGCTCGAATGATATGAGTTCATATCTCCAAACCAACAACAGAAACAAAAGAGATAGAAGAAGGCCAGGTTGGCTAAAGGATTTCACAAGTCCTCCCAAATTATAACATCAAACAGAGAATAAATTACGTAAAGAATAAAAGAATATAATAAGATAAGACAAACATAACAGTTTGTATAACAACAGAGAGCTGTAGGATAAATAATTTCAGCTATAACAAGATAAGATCCCAAAGAACAAAACTGTACTAAATACAATAATATACAAAACAGCTCAAAAGCAAGACCAACAGAAGCAAGGGGATATTAGATCAGCTAATAAAATAACCTAGTCCAAGAACCAGCCGATAAAATACAAAGCCATAATAGAAATAACTGCCAATAAAACAAACTACAAGCACCACTAATATCCGTAATGATATTGACGGAAGCAAGATAAATGTAATAATGTAAATTAGTTACAAGAGGCATAGAACCAAAATCTAAGAAGAGCATCAAAACTATAAATAGAGATGAGAAAAGCAAGCAGGATCAAGAAATATTTCAAGAATCTCCTCCTTCTCTGTCTCCAATCTAATCTTCCTTCTCTGAGCATTTCCCACGGTGGACTTAGCCGGAATAACCCCTTAACCCGGTGAAGCGCCGGCCATCTCTCTCTGGCTCCTTCCTTTCTCACAGAACTCCCTCAGGAACTCCCGAAAGGCTCCAATGGCCAACTCCGACTCAGCTCCTTCCAATTCAAACGAGTATCTTCCCGAAGCTTCATCGATTAGAGATCGTTCAACCAAGAGCCTTCATCCATCGACGGCCACAATCCTCAGCTACATCACGATCGTCAATTTTCGACACCTGTAATCCACTAAACCCATCAGACGAAGGAACGTAATCTACCCCCGCGCCCTCGAAACAAAGATCAAAGGGCAGAGACTAAATCCAACCCAATCGACGGCTCAAATCCAGAGTAAGGAATAACACGATCCGAGTGCTAGATCCAACGGCTAAGGTAAAAGGCGATCCAACGGTCCAGAAAGCACCCGCTCGCCGACCAAGACTCAACCCTTTGACTCACCCGGGTTCATTCCACTCAGGAACGAGTCAACTCACTGGATCCAACTCAAGTCTCATCAAATAAGACGTGATCATCGAATTGTACTCAATCCAAGAACTAGACACATATCATTGGTGCTCTTGTTGACTACATCATACAGAAATGGCAGAAGGAACAAGACACACAGCAAAAACTCTAGAAGAATGTGTGGGAAGACTGAATAAAAATGATGAGCAAATGACATCAATCACTCTAATCAAATGAAGTTTCAAGAAGATTGTCTATAGAGGAGAAATTAGATAAATCTTTTCAAGATCAAGACACAGTATGTAACTCATACCCAAGAATTTAATCATTCTACTAGACCTCAAATACAAAATGCTAGGCCAAGGTTGACATGCCAAGATTTAATGGTGAAAATCCAAGGGGTTGTTGTTTAGATCAATTTTTCCAATATAATATTCAAGATCAAGTTCATAATAGCTTTATATGGATGGCTCAGACTCAGGTACCAATGGATGCATATGAATAAACAGTTGCATTCATGGCACCAATCCAAGGATCAAGTCATTCAGAGGTTTGGACCTTCCATTTATAGAAATTTAAAGGGTGAATTAGCCAAACTTCAGAAATCCACAAGAGAATTTTACAATGAATTTGAAGAGTTAGCAAATCGATTTGTGAATACCTCCGATTTCTTACAAAGCTATTTTGAATCGGCTTAAGGCATGATATTAAAAGAGAAGTTAGCACTACCAAATTCATTGCAACAAGCTTTTCAATTAGCCAAATTAATGGAAGACATTAGCGGATGAACTTTATAGAAGATCCTCAAGAATTAATACATCAGTATCGAACAAACAACCTCCACTTCTTCCTACACCAGTTATGTCAAATAACAACAGCAATAATCAAAATAGACCACAGATTCCTATTCAGAAATTAACTGCAGCATAATTGGAAGACAGAAAAAGAAAAGGCTTATGTTTCAATTGTGATGAAAGGTTTCATAGAGGCCATGTGTGTAAATCAAAGACTTTTGCTCTTATGGTAGTAAATGATGAGCAAGACTTCATGCACTGATACCGGCAAGACTCGAAGTTAGTCGGGAAGAATTTCCAGAAATAAGCCTTAATGCTTTTACAGACGAAATCCTAACATTAAGGTTACAATGAATGATTGGAAACACACAAGGGTGTGATTGATAGTGGCTCAACCCACAATTTTATTCAATCTAAACTAGCCAAATTTATAGACCATACAAGACTCGCCTCGGTTTTAAAGTGTTAGTAGGAATGGAGAAACACTAAAGTGTTCTGGAATCTGCTCTAATATTCCTATCCAACTACAAGGATACACTTTCACTTCGATTGCTATCTTCTTCCTATGCATGCAGTGATGTGGTGTTAGAGTTCAATGGCTAGAACAATTGGGTGAATGTACAACTGATTATAAAAAGCTCACTATAAAATTTTATCACAATGACAGATTAGTACAACTACAAGGGGATACCTCATCCAAGGTGGACAACATTACATTCCATTAGTTCACCAAATTGCAAAACAAAAAAGAAATAGTTTCATACTTATAGATCAGAGAAATACCCGAGGAAACAGAATTCCCTACAAAGGAATTCAACCAATTACCTGAAGGGATACAACAAGTATTAGCACAATACCAAGAATTATTTCAGGTTCCAGCAAGTTTACCTCCCAAAAGGAATATAGACCATCAAATATAGCTGTCACCTGGAACTCAACCTGTCAAAATAAAAAATTATAGATATCCTCACTTTCAGAAGACAGAGATAGAAAATTTGATTAAAAAAATGTTAGATACAGGGATCATAAGGGAAAGTACCAGCCCCTTTTCATCTCCAGCTTTGCTAATAAAAAAAAAGATGGCACTTGGCATTTTTGTGTGGATTATAGGGCTTTAAACAAAGTCACTATACTGGTTTCCCATCCCAACTCTCAAGAGGCGATGGATGAGTTACATGGAGCCATGTGTTTTCCAAGCTTGATTTGGACGGATATCATCAAATCGAATGGAGGAAGCCATCTACAAAGCGCCTTGAACACATGAAGGTCACTATGAATTCTTAGCAATGCCATTTGGATTAACCAATGCCCCTCAACATTCCAAACACTAATGAATTGCTTAAGCCATTCTTAAGGAAATTTGCCTAGATTTTTTTTGATGATATACTCATATATAGTCAAACCTTGGAACTACACCAAAGTCATCTACAAGCTTTTGGAGCAACAAAATAACATACCTATTTGTCAAACCATCCAAATGTTCTTTCATTCAAGGCAAAGAGTATTTGGGTCATATATTATCTGATAAGGGATAGAAGTGGATCCCAAGAAAATCAAAGCAAGCCATGGCCTATGCCAACTACAGTAAAGCAGTTAAGAGGGTTTCTGGGCTTAACAGGGTATTATAGAAAGTTTGTTAAAAACTATGCAGCAATGGCCTCTCCTTTAACATCAATGCTTGCTAAACAATAATTCAATGGAGGAATCAAAAGCGATTCAAACAATGAAAGAGGCTATGATATCATTACCAGTACTAGCATTTCCAAATTTTGCTATTCCTTTTATCTTGAAACAGATGCCTCGTGGACAAAGAATAGAGTCGTATTAGCTCAAAATAATCATCCTCTGGCTTATTTCAGCAAGAAGTTATCTCCGACAATGCAGAAAATATCAACATATGCTAGAGAACTTTATGCTATAACTGAAGCAGTTGCCAGATGGAGGCAATATTTATTGGGCAATAAGTTTACTATCAGAACAGATCAAAAGAGCATTAGAGAATTAATGCAACAAACCATCCAAACTTCTGAACAACAAAGATTTCTAATTAAACTCTTGAGATTTGACTATGCTATTGAGTATAAGCCAGAAGTTTCTAACAAAGCTGCGGATGCCCTATCCAGAAAAGAGCCCAGTACAGAAGAAAATTCTACTATAAACCAGTCAGAATTGTCTATGGCCCTAAATTTATATGCTTACACTCAATAATTCACAAAGTTGCTCCAACAAATTAAAGAGGAAACAAGCTCCAATAATGAACTACAATAAATATAAGCAAGCAAACAATCCAAGGATGTTTCCAAAGCATAAAATTGCTAATGGATTGTTATACTATAAAGACAGATTGTACTAGCCAAGAATTCAGATATCAGGAACATTCTTATCAGAGAATTACATTCAACACCAACAGGAGGCCATAATGGGATTCATAAAACATTGGCTAGAATTTCTCAACAGTTCTACTGGAAAAAAAATGAAAACATACATAAAATATTTTATATCAACTTGTCCTATCTGCCAATAAGTCAAATATGACACTCAGAAGCCTGCAGGGTTACTACAACCTCTGTCTATACCAGTCAGTATTTGGGAGGAAGTATCAATGGATTTTATTACAGGTCTACCAAAATCTCGAACAAAGTCATAGTGGTGGTGGTAGATAGATTATCAAAATATGCACATTTCAAACCTTCCTTACATAGCTTCTTACATCTTTGTAGCGACATAGTCAAACTACATGGGATACCATAGGCATAATTTGAGATAGAGACCCACTCTTCATGAGTAATTTTGGCAAGAATTATTCAAACTAAGTGGCACAACATTAAGCCACGAAGGTTTATCATCTCGAATGGTCAAACCGAGGTTAATCCTAGAATAATATCTAAGGAGTTTTGTCCTAGAGACACCAAGGAATTGGTTACAATTTCTTCCTTGGGCAGAATTATCCTATAATACATCCATCAATACTTCCACCAAAATGACCCCTTTTCATATTGTCTATGGCAGACAGCCACCTACAATTATACCCTATAATGCTACCAATACTACTAACATGGAAGTCGACTCAACAGAGGGACAAGATCATACAAATCCTTCAAACAAATTTACAAGAAGCTCAAAATAGGATGAAGCAAATGCCTGATAAACATAGAAGAGAACTTCATTTCAAAGTAAATGATTTGGTCTTGGTAAAATTACGCCTATAGATGATTTCTATTTGGAAACCAAGTATACAAAGCTCCAGAGAAGGTATTATGGCCCATTCAAAATTCTACAGAAGGTAGGAGCAGGAGCCTATAAAATAGAATTGAAGAATCCATAATGTGTTTCATATATCTAGACTGAAACTATACATACAGGATTCTTCCTTACATCCATCAACCTTTCCAACTCAATTCGTAGAAGGGCAATCATTAGTCAGACCTATCAAAGTATTGGATCACAGAACAGTAGTAAAAGCAGCTAAACAAATCAAAGAAGTCTTAATACAATGGGATGAATTTTTACCAACAGATGCTTCTTGGGTGCCTATTGAAGAGATACAAAAGATCTTTCCTGGGTTTGACCTTGGGGATAAGGTCAATGTGTGGAGGGAGTGATATGAGTTCATATCCCCAAACCAACAACAGAAACAAAAGGGATAGAAGAAGGCCAAGTTGGCTAAAGGATTTCAGTCCTCCCAAATTATAACATCAAACAGAGAATAAATTACAGCAGACCAGAAAGAATAAAGAATATAATAAGATAAGACAAATATAACAGTTTGTACAGCAACAGAGAGCAGTTGGATAAATAATTCCAGCTATAACAAGATAAGATCTCAAAGAACAAAACTGTACTAAATGCAATAATATACAAAACAGCTCAAAAGCAAGAATACAAGGGATATTAGATCGTAATAAAATAACCTAGTCCAAGAACCGGCCGATAAAATACAAGGCCATAACAGAAATAACTGCCAATAAAATAAACTACAAGCACCACTAATATCCATAATGATATTCAGAATGACAGAAGCAAGATACATAACAGAATATAACAGAAATTAGTTACAAGAGGCATAGCAGACCGAAATCTAAGAAGAGCATCAGAAAACTATAAATAGAGATGAGAAAAGCAAACAGAGGATCGAAGAAATATTTCAAGAATCTCCTCCTTCTCTGTCTCCAATCTAATCTTCCTTCTCACGAGCATTTCCACGGTGGACTTAGCCGGAATAACCCCTTAACCCGGTGAAGCGCCGGCCATCTCTCTCTGGCTCCTTCCTTTCTCACAGAACTCCCTCAGGAACTCCCGAAAGGCTCCAATGGCCAACTGACTCCAGACCCCGAGCTCCTTTCCAATTCGAAACGAGTATCTTCCCCAGCAAGCTTCATCAGACGGTAGAGATCAGTTCAACCGAAGAGCCTTCGTCCAATCAGATGGCCGTCAATCCTCAACTACATCACGATTGTCAATTTTTGATACCTGTAATCCACTAAACCCATCAGACGAAGGAACGTAATCTACCCCCGCACCCTAGAAACAAAGATCCAAGGGCAGAGACTAAATCCAACCCAATCGACGGCTCAAATCCAGAGTAAAGAATAACACGATCCGAGTGCTAGATCCAACGGCTAAGGTAAAAGGCGCGGATCCAACGGTCTAGAAAGCACCCGCTCGCCGACCAGGACTCAACCCTTTGACTCACCCGGGTTCATTCCACTCAGGAATGAGTCAACTCACTGGATCCAACTCAAGTCTCATTAAATAAGACGTGATCATCGAATTGTACTCAATCCAAGAACTAGACACATATCATAGAACTCTCAAAACATGAATTTAAATTTGACAAATTAATTGTGTTTGAACTTGAGAGGTTAGTTCTATGAGTTAGAGATAGAGGCGCAGAAATGTCGAGTTGAGCTCAAGCCGCATTAGATTAGAGCTCGACTTGCATTATAGATAGTCGGTTTGAACTCGAGCTAAACCAATTTAAAATCATGAAAATAAAACCAAGAAAATAATAATAATCTCTATGCTTCAATGTTTCTTATAAGACACAAGGAAAATAAATCAATTTGTATGTCATCAAAATCATCATAAAACCACTATAAAATCATCAAAATTATCATAAAAGCAAAAAAAAAGTTGAGCAGGAGGAAAAGGAAGAAAGACCAAAATAGAAAAGTGAATCACTTTGCATCTCACTATAGAGAATAATTTCTATGTCTTAAGCCAAACAATGCAAGAAAAGGCAAAGAGAATCAAATGAGATGCTGGAGAGCCGAACCTCATGATCTTTGCGTGTGAGTGATCGAAGCCAAGAAGGAGATATTAGAGAGGCAAGGCGTGAGAGAGGCCCATAATGAGAGGCAATATGTGAGAGCCGTGAAAGCGGAGATCAAGTGAGGTAAGTAGTATAGTGTTAGGATTATGGCGAAGTAGGAACAATGTTCTAAGTCATGCAGGCTGCGACGCTTCTTTCCAGTTCACAAATAGTCTCAGCAAATCACTAGTTTGAGTAACTCGATGAGCGACGAGCTTACGAGCTGAACCGTTGATAACTTGAAGACAGGCTCGATAAATAATTGAGCTATAATCTGAGCTCAATGCTCGATGAGCTCATCATGAGCCTATTATATAAGTCAAGCTTGAATTGGCTCGAATTAACTTAGTTGCACCCCTAGTTAGAGTTGGCTAAAAAGTTAGCTAGTTTTCCAATAAAATAAGAAAATATATGAATACACGTCCAAGAATTATAACATTGGAAGCATAGAACATTAATAAATTAATATATAAAAGTTGGAAATTAGAAAAAAATGTAATTAAGCAACATGAAGTTAATTAAATCAAGTTTGTGTGTTATAAATATTAATAAGCACTCAAAGTTACTGATATGGCACTTAAATCCTACTAGTCGAAACACGAATCTTGATGTCAAAAGCAAGTTGATCCTCAGTTGAAACTAGTCGAGATCAAACACTTAAAATATCATTAGAAACTTTGGGATATTAGTTAAATCCCTAAATATCTCTTAAACATGGAGTGTTCATAGTCAAATCGAGCGTCTTGACGAGCCGGATCTAACAAGTCTAAGATCTTCTAATTCTGACTTCATTTGAGCATTCAAATACATCAAATGATCAAGGTAATCATTTTGAGCCGTCCGATGGGGGAGTGGTTCGGATTTTGCATGTTTTTGCAGAAATGTCACCCCTCTAATATATAAATAGCCCCTCATTCTTCACATGAGGAGGGGCCCAAGCAAGAGAGAGGAGAGAGCTCTAAAAATCATCCAAGCATAATCGTCGTGCCACCACCATGGGCGTTAGTTGTCAACCACCCGCCCACCGCCGATCACCATTCGATCCTGTGTCATCAATCTTCGTTGGTCACCATCACGATGACCTTCATCGTCAGTCGTTGATCCCCGCTGTTCATCATCATCTGCTACCACTAGCAACTGTTACAACCTGAACGTGACTATATGGTTGTTGTTGTCTGATTCTGGGATTCCCATTATCAACCCTTATCATATACAATCATGTAATCCCATATCGAGAAAACTTTGTACTCCAAAACAAATGCATAGTAGATGATTTTTACTGGGCTAGGCCCCGTGGTTTTTTACCCTATTCTTGGGGCTTTTCCACATAAAAACTTCTGAAGTTTTATTGTTAATTCTTCAAACATCGTAGTGTCTAGACTCAATGAAGCTAAAATAAATTTTTTACTCTGGTAATTTTATAGCACGCATAGTTTGGGCCATCGTGAGATTCCCATTATTTCATCTTATATGGCAATCAAGTTTCCCAACAATATCAAAACCACCATCGAGGTGGAGAATTTCAAGCTTTTAAGGAGCGCAAGCGAAGAATGAAGATTCATCAAACTTCATTCCTTTAGATTTTATCGAAAACTGGGGGGCAACACTTAATCTCAGAAGATCGCCCATGTTAATATGTTAAGCATCTAAGCGATTACCATCCTAAGAAATAAGTCAAAGTTGGATGATATTTCAACATTGAGAAGAGATATATCTTTGTAAATTACGATTTTCCAATCATACTCATGGAAAAACAAAATCAATGTTAAGGAGCAACTTTGGCTACAACCACAAACGGACGTTTTGATTCGACCTCTTCCATATAGGTTAACGTCATTAAGTAATACTTTGACAAACAACCTCAGATAGGTCAAAAATCCTTAGTGGATTCAATTCAATCTCTTCCATACAAGTTAACGTCATCGAGCAAAGACTCTGACAAACAACCTCGGATAGATCAAAACTTGGCACCTACTCCACATAGGTTAATGACATCGAGCAAAGACTCTGACAAACAACCTCGATAGGTCAAAAATCTTCAGCAGATCCAATTCGACCTCTTCTATACAGGTTAGGTTAATGTCATCGAGTAACACTCTGACAAAAAACCTCAAATTGGCCAAAAATACTCAGTGGATTCAATTTGACCTCTTCCATATAGGTTAACGTCATCGGGTAACACTCTGACAAACAACCTCGGATATGTCAAAAATCCTCAGCGGATCCAATTCGACCTCTTCCATACAGGTTAACGTCATCGAATAACACTCTGAAAAACAACCTCAGATAGGTCAAAAATCCTTAGCAGATTCAATTCGACATCTTCCATACAAGTTAACGTCATCAGGTAACACTCTGACAAACAATCTCAGATGGGTCAAAAATCCTCAGCGGATTCAATTAGACCTCTTATGTGCAAATTAATGTCATCAAGTAACATTCTGACAAACAACCTCGGATGGGTCAAAAATCCTCAGCAGATTCGATTCTACCCCTCACATGCAAGTTAATGGCATCAAGTAACATCATGAAGAATAATACTTTGAAATTATCTATCAGACTTTCTGAGTTGCTTGAATGACGGTTCCTAATTAACGCTTCTCCAACATCTTGGCAGTTATCAACTGTTGAACCATCCATTGAAGTTTCAAGAAATCCAATTTCCTACAAGAAGAAGTAGGAACTACGAATAGTCGTTGGTCATCACCATCGCTGGTCACCACGGCCATACCCGTCGCGGTCACCTGCGCTACGATCGGTCACCACCGCCGTGTTGCCATCGCCGCCGACCATGCGTCGACCATCTCCGTGATCACCCTTGTCGTCCGGTCATCCACCCATTCGGCAGTTTCGCATTACCTCATATTCTTGTCATTCTTGCGACCACCCGTCGAGCCCACCGTCATATCTGCGGTCACCTTCCATTCGACCATCGTCGACCATCTTACGGTCATATCCGTCGCCGGATTCACCACGGTCTTCGTTATTCTGGTCGCCCGATTCTGCGCCGACCACCTCGTTGGCGCTAACCATTACCCGCGCGCCGTCGGCCGTTGTCATTATTAACCGTCATTGTCGGTCATCATCATCGACCGCCGTTGCCAGTCACCAGAGCCACGACATATGTACCGATCTTGATCCTCGAACCGATCCGGTCGACAAAGGCGGTTGGCCTTTATTTCAAGAGAAAATCAGAGCCTCACCATATGAACTACGGGCCTTGATCGCCTCCGAACCCGGTTGGTCCGAAAAGGGCAGTTGACGCCTCTTTTGAGGGAAAACGAAACTTCGCCGTATGGTATGGGCGCGGTGCCTCCGCCTCGGTCCAACAAGGCGGTTGATGCCTCTTTCAGGAAAAAGCCTCGCCGTATGAACTCGCCTTGATTGCCTCGGCCGTCGGTCACAAAGAGTTGATGCCTGGGGAGCGAGCCTTGTAGGTATGACTACCAGACTCATCTCCAAACAACCTTCTCTGAAGAGAGAACACTCGAGCATATGAGTGTGTCTTCTACCAGCCCAGAGGTTTTATAGACCCTATAGGGGCAAAAGATAAAATCAAAGAAAAATCCAGCTCAAAATTGCTCAAAGCGGCGAAACACGGGCAAAATGGATGTTTGCCCATCGCGTCGACCGCTTCGCTTCGCCATCGACCCGCTTCTGACCGACATAAGCACCTTTCGACCCCCATAGGCCGTCATCGCCGTTCAACCCGTCCGACCGACCCGCTCATTTCAGCGACCGCCTATTGCCCGCCAGCCATCATAGCAGCGCCGCGCCCGGCGTGAGCGGCGCGCGCATGGGCATCGCATTCTCGCGCCAGACTGGGCGCTGCAAGCGTAGTAAATGTCCGAGATGGGTCCATAACCCCGAAATCTTGTGCGTGTACTTTCGCACACATCAAGCGACCACGCAGCTTAGTGATCATAATCTCTTTGGCTATGAAGATCATTCTTTCAAAATGTATAGTTAATGGATCAAGTAAATTTCATTGAAAATTTTGATATTTTCAAGTATTTATATATATTTTTGGATGATTGAGATAATGTCATCCAAAAATAGGGGGCAACTGATTTGGCACTTAAATCCTACTTATCGAAGCACAAATCTTGATGTCAAAAGCAAGTTGAAACTAGTCGAGATCAGCACTTAAAATATCATTGAAAACTTCGGGATATCAGTTAAATTTCTAAATAGCTCTTAAACATGGAGTGTTTATAGTCAAATCGAGCGTCTTGACGAACCGGATCTAACAAGTCTAAGATCTTCTAATTCCGACTTCATTTGAGCATTCAAATACACAAAAAATATCAGATGATCAAGAGAATCATTTTGAGCCGTCCGATGGATGAGTGGTGCGGATTTTGCATGTTTTTGCAGAAATGTCACCCCTACAATCTATAAATAGCCCATCATTCTTCACATGAGGAGGGGAGAGGAGAGAGCTCTAAAGCGAAATTCCTCCAAGCATAATCGTGCCACCACTTTCGGTGCCGACCACCCGTTGGTTATCAACCACGTCGACGCCGACGATGCCCAGCCATCCTCGCCGTCGTCAATCTCAGGTGTTACCATCACGGACCTTCCGTCATCGATCGAGTTCACCATCATTTTACCACTAGCCTTCTGACTGAGCATTATCGGTTGTTGTTGTCGATTCATTCCATTGTCACCCTCATATATCTGATTCCTTAATCCGTGTCGGGAAAACTTTGTACTCAAAACAAATACGGTGAATGATTTTTTCTTGGGCGGGTTTTTTTATCTTGGGGTTTTCAGTAAAATTTAAGTTTTATTGTTAATTTTCAAACATCATTATTATGTCTTGGACTCATGATAAAACTAAAGTAAACTTTTACTCTAAAAGCGATTTTCTAACACCAAAGTTACTATTTTAAACATTTTTGCTAGTTTCACATTGGAATATATATATATATATATATATATATATATATATATATATATATATATATATATATATATATATATATATATATATATATGTTTTATATTTATATTAATTTATATTAATCATAAAATTACATAAGTAAGATCACTAATATTAATTTCTTTAAACAAAATATATTTTTATGCATATTTTTTCATGTGATTCAAATACTAAAATATTATAGAAATAAATATATAAATTAAATATTAAATGTAAAATACATAAAAAATTTGTGATTTGTATATAAATCAACCTTATTAAAATGATAGTAACATTTTATTCATTTGGGAGAATAGAGTTAATATAAAAATAAAAATATCTTTGAATAGGCCATCATAAGAGCTTATATATATATATATATATATATATATATATATATATATATATATATATATATATATATATATAAAGTTATTTCTCTGAAATTACAAAAAAAAAAAAAACAAGAAGAAAAAGAAGAAACTCGATGCAGTTGGAGAAAACTAAAGAGGAATAGCTTTTAAAAAATAAAATTAAACCGGAGTTTTTTTTTTTTTTTTTTGCAATAAGTATCCGCCCAATATTTTACTTATTTTGTGTGTGAAGATATAATTGTGACTAATTTCAAGGAGTCTAATATCATATTTATTATTCACATATGTCGAATCCCTATTTACTTTTTATCAAGAGTTTTAAATGAGGTGCTTTTACTGTAGTTGTACAGTCAAATATGATTTGAAATAATTATTTTTCCATTTTTTTTAAAAACGTAAATCAGTGAACAGAGCTTTTTCAAAGGAGGCCTAATTTCAAATGAAAATTTTCAAACTATGCAATGTTGGATAGTGATCATTCACGGTGTCACTTTAGTCAACAAATTATAGATATTTTTAGGGATTCAAAGGTAGGTGTCTAAGATACGACAAAGTGATACTAATAAATTTAAGGGCTATTTGATTATCTAAAAAAGAAATATAGAGGCTATTTGGTTATCTGTATTTGGAATCTGAAATGCTGTTTTATTTTATTTTGGTTATAAAGAAGTAAAATTATAGTATTTCAAATACATCAGAAAGGTTAGTTTATGTATTTGGAATTGCAATTAATTCCAAATACTATATAAAAGTGATCGATGGCGTAGGCCTCCGCTCGCCCCGCGCCTTCGATGACCGCCGACGCGCCCCCCGCCGTACCACCGTAAACGACCACCTCGTATGCCATTGCCGCCAGTCACTTTAGTTCTTTTCATTCATTTTCTCAAAAACAAAAAAACAAGTCTAGAATTTGTAAAACTCAAAAACTATAAAGTAATCCTTTTACACTGCATTTCAAATGCAGGCAACCAAACAGCCCTAGTATAAAAGTAATATAGTATAAAAAAATAGTATATTTATATTATTTTAGATTGTTTGATTGAAATTTTTATAAATACTTGAGTTTTTTTTTTTTTTTTTAGTAAAAAATAATATAAAGTATTTTTTTAGGTTAAACAAAGGGATGTACCGCTATAGTTTACATAGGCCAATGTATAGGGAGAATTTCAAATACACTAAAATTTGCCTATCTAAGGAATTATAAATATATTTCTTTACTTTAAAATTTTATTTTGCAAAGAAATTCTATTTTGTATCTTGCCAGTCATACAAAATTTGAAATCCCTTACACTTTAAAGTATTCAAAATAAACAGCTCCCTAATCTATGTTGATCTGAGTCATTTTGATTAAATTAGTTTGAACTTAATAAAATAAATATTAAAAATATAAAAATTGAATGGAATACGTAAAAGAAAAGAAAATATGATTTTTAAGGAATATATTTATAGTTATAAATATATTATACTTATTTTAAAAGATTATTAATTATAACTAAATATACTTAATTTTTTAAAAAAAAATTGTTACCAATTTATAAGTGTTGCGTGCCAGATAACTTGTAGCGATAGAGAAAATTTTTATGCCTTAGTTTAGTATGAAAATTCAGCACACACATAGATAGTTGAAAAGATAACAAAAAACTCTTGAATTTTTATATAAAAAAAGTCCAAAAAGATGGGAAAAAAAAAACTAGGGGCCTAGCTCAGTTAAAATATTTCAACTATTTGTGTTTTGAGTTATAAAGTTCAATCTTTTCGATTATGAGATTATAAAATTTTATTTGAAAATAAAAAATGATAGTGTTGACCTCCACATAAGTGTCAAAAATCAAACTTACAAATCGAACGAGGAGGTAGGTCGCAAATAGGTCAAAATGCTGGGCGTCGAAAATGGTTGAAAACGACCTCCAATCGACGAACGGACTTCAGTCGTTGAATGTCTAAATTGATAAATAAAATAAACGAGCAATTGATTAAGCGCCGAGTTATCAATGATTAATACGCGTAAGTGGAGAAGCCGATGATGATTTTGAACAACCTTAGTTCATGAAATTGATTGTACCGTTAGCTTCAAAACATTGAAATCTATCAAATGAGATTGTTCGCACTCGATTCGGACGAGTCTGTGCAAATATCGAATGATTTGAAGTTGTAGCGTGCAAATCGAGACTGAAATACACTAAACGTCACCAAAATAAATCCAAATGACCTCCGATTGACAAACAGACTTCATCATCGCGTTTAGAACATCAAAATTGGTCGATATAAATATTGTATAACTTAATGAACCGATCAAGCTCGAGCCGTCGTGTCGCGTATATCGAGGTCAAGAGCGCCAGTCAAGCGACTTACGTTGAAATTGATCACGTCATTAGGTTCAAAATGCCAAAATATATCAAATGAGGCTAGCATTCAATTGGACGGTCGCAAAATCAGTGGTAAAGCAGCGATGCATATTTTCAGTTGAAATTGACTTAATTTGATGCCTACTCGAAGCAAACGGCCTCCGATTACGAAACGGACCGCGTCGTTGCATTCGGAACATCGAAATAACCTTGAGTCAATATATATATTAATCATATAATCATGTCGGCATAAAATTTATTTTAAAATTGATTAATATTTGAACACTTAATTAAACAAAATCTATTAATTCCTAATAATTCAAATCACTAATCTAACAGTCGACCCGCTCCTCCTCCGCATGGTTCTGCGTACACCACTCCAGCGTAGACTTCTCAACCGTTCCCTCTTAGCTACTCCCACTCTCCCGGTTCAATTTTCTCCCTTAGCGCAGAAACCATTCCCCTCAGCCCCTCTCTTAGCAAGTAGAGCAAGCTGAGAAACTTACGTAACATCCCCCCACTCTCTCTCTCTCTCTCTCTCCCTCGTTTAGCTGCGATGAGCGTCGTCCCATGAGTCTCTCGCTAGCCGACTTATCCGTCCCCTGGACCCATCGCCCTCTCATTCTCCATTTGGTCCGATTTCTTGGCTGCAGGAAACTCACGAGCACCACAATAATAACACTTACAATGGATACAATGTGAATCCAACCCAACAATTAAGTAACCCATCAAACAACAAGTACATTTTATGGTGGATCAACTACAATGCCGTTTCTTTGGATACGTGTCAATTCAGCCCATACATCCGGCAACCATTGGAGCAACAACAATACATCGTTTGGAGGGGATTGTGAGTTTATCTCGACCACATGATTCATATCATGGATATCCTTTAAATTCAAACCGGTCATCGAGTTACTTGTGGAATAACAACAACTTCTTGTCACGGAGCCTGCAAATCCCCCCCTCGGTTATCAGTAGTACATGGAACAACGTGAAAGTTGCGTGGATTTCCTCGGAGAACAATGGTTTACCTTCCACGGTCGACTTCGAATCTTTGGTGTGAACCTAAATAATGGCTATTCGGGTAAAAGCTTGGAAGGAACTTTTTTGAACTATACTGCCGATGACCGGTTGCACTTACTGCATTGACACATATATGATTTTCATTAACTCTTGATAGTCTCCAAGCACCCCCTAATCGTCTGTTGCTGCTACAATGCAAACGCCACTTACAAGACCTTCTAGGACTATCGTGTTGTACACATACAACCGTGTAGTTCTTCTGGTTAGAGGTAACTATTTGGAATTGAACATTATTTACTATGCACCACCCAACAATAGCAAATTGCAAACTCCGTTTACTTGCAAAACACATACCTTCGACAAGGTCATTTGGAATTTCAATTTCATCTTTTAGGGCAGTTTCGTCGGATGGGCCGTCAAAGTAAACATCGTTGTCCCACTATCTCGTAGTTTTACACATCCGAACATACTCGTTTGTGGCAACATATGACTCTCACTGTCAATATTGCGAAATGAGTGATTTTTCAATGATTATGGTATACATATTCTCAATGCGGTAGCTTCTAACCCGACGGTCATCATCACTAATATCTGCTTTCGGACTCACTGAGCCACTACTCATAGTCGATACTCATCTTCATTGCGATTACTTTGAGGCACATGCGGTTCATCCGAGCGGTGCGACATCATCGCGCCACATAACTTATAAGTTGAGCAACAAATTATCTTATTAATTATTACAAGTATAATCAGATAAATTTTGATGATATACTACATGGGAATCAACCCATCAAAGCTACGTTGTATCCCCGGAGGTGCTTGTGTGATGAAAGCCTGTGTATGTGTTAGCGGTATATCTATTGACCTTACTACCGGATCAGCTGATGTGGATGCAATATTAACATCTTCCACTTTGACATACAACACCGGTATCGGCGGAAGCTTAGTCAGTGTAACCATAAGCGTCATCGTCGGATATTATAGGCTTCTAAATCAGTACCTGGATAGCGACACATTAGAGTATTGTGTGGTGCTCACGGATCAATGTACAAGCTTCATAATTACGTTACTTCAATTCGGTAAGGTCTTTGTGGCGAACCTTAGCGGATGATTTTCGACCTCCACATAACTTGGGTGAATTGCTCCGATACTCGGTTAGCCTCCATAGAAAGAATCAGTGAAACAAATTCTCTATTCATTCTTGCAAAATAAGTTATATAATATGAGAAATTTATATTAACCGACACCTAATTTAATATTACTTTTTTTTAATACTAAATAAATTGATAAATAAAGTGGTTTACTGTGTGTTTACGAAGAACGACGGGGAAGTGCACTAAAAAATGTAGAATCCGTCAAAGGGAATTTTCCTCAAATGAAATGGAGCTGCAGGAATCGTCACCGAAAGCTAAAGTTGACTTCCAACGGCTGGTAAATAAGAGGAAGGGAAGCGGTCAAAGCGTGTCGAAAAAGAAAAAAAGTTTCTATGGAATACACGGACAAGATCGTATCTGACGGTCAGATCTACGCCCGGGAAGTTCGGGGGAAGGCAGGTCTCGATGGGCGGTCGGAGTTTGGTTGGAGCTCCAACGGGTGGAGGAAGCAACTTCGGGGCCGAATCGAGCGAAACTATGGAGATAGGGTCGTTCGGCCCTAATAAAATGTCGGGGCCCTAGTCGGTGGTTGGCTCCCATATCTGGCCTCGCCTAATTGCGGCGGCAAATATCTGAAGCAGTCGCTTCTTGGTGGGCGGCCGGCCAGTATCTGAGTCGAGTGAGTAGGCGATTGGCCTCAATTCATTAGCGACCACGCCACATCGAGCAGGCGTGGCGTGTCATACTATTGAGCGTATACCTATCCTTAAATTTTTTTTATTAATACTTAATTACCTAATTAAGCTTCTAACCATACTTAATTTAAAAAAATTTCCATCTGAATAATGGCTATTCGGGTAAAAGCTTGGAAGGATCTTATGTGATAGAGCCCGACCCATTGGACATGTCTGAAGAAGCGAAGGCTGAGAGGTGGTTTCGTCTAGCTGCTCAAATCAAGGATATTTCAGAACTTTGCAGATACCTGATGAAGATTTCTCTCAAATTATGCCAATGAGGAAGGGAGTTAACAGGTTTGTTGTCACTAAGAGGAAGACTCCTCTAGAAGAGGCGGCATCACACAATACAATAGAAGCTTGCCTTTTGTTAGCTCGAACACGAGAAAGAAACAATAGAAGAAAAGGATATTTAATCATTTTCTAGATTAACGGTTAAGTTGGTTTGAAGACCTCGTTGTGCTCAGCAAGGTGCGACGAGATGAAAACCGATTATGGTGTCGTAAGACACCACTCGCTACGCTTAGCAGGGTGTATCGAGTAAGCCAAAATAACCGATCTGACCCTCTATCACGGAGGGAGAGGCTGAAATTTTATATAATTTCCAGACTTAAAAAGAAAAGAGGAGATGATTTTATATTGCATTGTATGTATTCTTTGCAGGTTTGAAGTCTTTGTTGTCCTCAGCAGTGTGCGACGAGATGAAAAAGACCGGTTGTCATTTCATGAACACCACTCACGCCGGCGTAGAACAAAAAAATACCCCGATCTGACCCTACGGGGATGGCGTCGACTGCGAAATTTCAAATCTTTTGATTTAGAAAAATGGGAGAATGAAATGAGATAATTTAGGAGCGCTAAGTAGGAAAACCTGCAGCTAATTTCAAACTGAAAGTGAAAAATAAGAAAAAAGGGGGGGGAGCCTTTAAAGCAAATTTTGGGAAGAATAGAATATTCATTCAAAATCTAAGTAAAATTTGGGGAAGGCTAATATTAAACTAACAAATTTGTTGGAGGCTAATATTAAACTCACAAGCTTTAATTACAATTCCTTATGGTTTAAATTGAAATGGTAAAGTGAGTTCTCTTTTCTTGTAAATTTCTCAAAATTAAGTAAGCTTTAATTGGAATTGAGGGGGCACTACTGCTAAACACATAACGAATTTGCAATAAATGCAAAATCTAAGGATAAATCCAAATTGAGTTTAATAACTCGTATACGAATGTGGAGGTGATTTCGATGCTAGCTAATAAGCATAAGTGGTGCCAAAGTAATAAATACTAAAATTGACATAACTTATCAAAATTGATGTAAATTGAGCATAATAAAGTTAGAAAAATTATAAAAACTCAACAAGTAAACTAAGTGCCAGTAGTGTGTTAACCTGTAATCTAAACTAAAATGCTTTCTTCGTTATCGGATCTGTAACCCTTTGTACAAGCAGACAGAAGGCGATACTAAATCAAAATCTACAAAAAACATAGGGCCTCCTTTAATAAAAAATTAATAAATTTCATCATAATTATGATTTTCAAGAGCGATAATTTCATTAATTAGATGAAATTAGCTAAGCTATAAATTCCTGCATGTGCTCGCACATAGAGATTTTAAGTGCAAATTTTAATGTTTGAAATTTGCTGATAAATTAAAATATATTAAATATTAATCGAAAATTTTAATAAGATATTAGATCAACTTACAGCGCATTCTTCTCCAGGATCACCCTTTGTACAAGTATCTGACGATGCTAAATCAAAATTTACAAAAATCATAGGGCATCCTTTAATAAAAAATTAATGAATTTCATCCTAATCATGATTTTCAAGAGCGATAATTTCATTAATTAAATGAAATTAGCTAAGCTATAAATTCATGCATGTGCTCGGACATAGAGATTTCAAGTGCAAATTTTAATATCTGAAAAGGCTGCGCAAGCTAAAATTGGAATTAAATGAAAATACAAAATAAATTTTATAATTCAAAAAAATAAAAACTACCTAAATTCTTAAATACACCCGCATGTTCCCCAACACTATGCTGAATGCCTAAATTCAAGTGTCTAAGGATGCTGCGCGGGTTGCTTCCCAGTTTAGTCTTAAGACTAGGTTCGGGTTAACAAAACTTAAAAACCTATAATAAGAGTTTCAAATCAGTTAAATATCTAAAAAACTAATTCTATCAGGCGATAGTAGATCTAATCCTCTGTTAGCAGCTAAGTAAAGTTGACATGATCTAAAGCTCTTAAACATATTCAAATTAATCAAATGTTCAAATATAATTAAGTTGCTTCCCGGTTTAGTCATAGGACTGGGTTCGAGTTAACAAAACCTAATAACCTATAATAAGAGTTTCAAATTAGTAAAATATCTAAGAAATTGATTTTGTCAGATGACAATATATCTAATCATTTGTTAGCACCTAAACAGAGTTGATAACATCTAAAGCTCTTAAACATATTCAAATTAATCAAAATTTCAAATCAAATTAAATTGCTTCCCGATTTAGTCATAGGACTGGGTTAGGGTTAACAAAACCTAATAACCTATAATAAGAGTTTCAAATGAGTAAAATTCTTGAAAAAAATTGATTCTGTCAGGTGACAGTAGATCTAATCCTCTATTAGTAGTTAAATAGAGTTGACATGATCTAAAGCTCTCAAACATATCCAAATTAATCAATTTCTCAAATCAAATCAATTTTTAAATATCAATCTAAAACTATTTAAATGAAACTCTATCATTAAAAACTTGAACCAAACTCAATCTATCCATCTTCTACAATAGTTTATCGGGGTTGACAAACTAAGAAAACTCTAGCTCATAAAGGAGTCAATGTCAAATCAAGTATTATGCTATGTTCACTCTCAATCAATCTCTTGCCGGTGGGGCGTGGGTCCTTTGAATTGTGTGGCTTGGCCAGTAGGCTCCATAGATGAAGCAGTTATGATTAGAGTCCTCTTATCGGGTGGTTTGGCTAGTCTGGCTCCATTATATTACAATCACGACCATAACCCATACGCTCCCCAATAGCTCTGTCCTTTGAGTTGTGAATCATAGGATAAACTTGATAGGGAAAACAACCCTCTAGAGGTAGACTTAAGGCTTTCTACCCCAGGTTTAAGGATTTCTTGGGCGATGTAACCCATGTGTTCTTGATGTGGATCTTTACGTGGTTGGGTCAACTAGCTCCTTTAACTAGACTGCTGTCGGGATGTGGAACCATGGGATTTAGATCGGGCATGTCATCATTCCCCCAACCATCCGGTTTAAGCTAAAATGATGAAATTCATATCTTAAATCCTAAAACTCTACATGATGATAATATACGCTACGCATTTTGCAATCCAATGACTAGCGTTAATCGAAGGTTCTCTCTCACTTATTGTGAGAGGTAATTAACTATAGGGGCTTGCGCCTATAGGAAACCTAGAACCAGATCTAAAGTCCTCACTAAATGAGGGCGAAATCTCTGGGCAGTGTCTTATCTACTATTTCATCTGCCTTCTGAAAATTACACCGACACTTTAAACCACTCTCTTCATCGAAGAGGTTGGTGGCGAATTTTCGGAGTCCACAGAGAGTTCCAGAATGAGGTTATATACGACTATATAATGGAAGTTAGGCCTGTCCGAGGTGGCTGGCGATTAGTAGGCGATGAGCGGTGGTGCTTAGGTGATGACGGACTTTGAGTTTATTGTTTCTCTATAGTTCTCTTTCAGCTTTCTTTCAAATTCACTTTTAGCTCTATTTGTACCTCATGACAATAATGAGATTTTATTTATAGAATTCTGAGAGAAATATTTTGATAATTATAGCCAAAATCCTAAAGTACTATATCGGATAGTTCATATTGATTCCCTTGATTGCAGATATTTTTTTATGATTTGACCATTCAAACTACCTCTAATTTGAGTGATATTGTGTTCGTTGGATTCATCTCAATGTGCCGCTCGATTTGACTATTAGTAGGGGTGCCAAAAATTGAGCTAATATGACAACTCGGCACGAACCAGACTCGAATAATTTGAGTTCAAGTTGACTCGAATAATTTTTGGGTCAGGTTTGAGTTGAAGAAATTGACCCGTTTTATATTTCGGGTTGGGTTCGGGTTGACCCACAAACTCAAAATTGACTTGATTTTGACTCGCCAACTCGAATTTGAGTCAAAATTGACCCGATTTTTACCCATGAATCCGAATTTGACCCGATTTTGACTTAAAATACATATATAAATACATCATTTGGGTCATGTCGGGTCAATTGGGTTGAAATCGGGTCGAGTTCGAGTTGAAGTTTTTGAGCAAAATTAAAAACCTGAAGTGGCACTTTAATTCTAGATGAACCCTAGGACACGAACACGCACATTTTTGAAGTTGGACTAGAGAGTGGAAACCCCGTAGACTTTAATTTCTATTTGAATATATCATCTATTCTATCTCAATCAAAGTGATATAACCCTAATTTATAATCTATTATCTAAAGTGGGGTTATTTTTACTTATATATTAAATAGTCAACTTTAAATATAATTGTACTTCTAGATATCTCAAGAGCGCGTTAAGCAGCTCACTTGAAGATTTCAATGATTGAAGATAGGTCATCATGTTTACGAGGAGTTATCGGTTTGTGAGATGTTGATAAAATAACATGCATGGTTTGCAATGAGTGTTGATTATAAGTCCCAAATAATTAAATTTCTTATAATGAGTGCAATATATGATTATTTAATCATAATTTGTACTATAATCATTTAAAAAAATGATCATTCTAATTAATTTTGAGTAAAAACTTCTTGACCAAAATGTTTCACAAGTGGCCTTCTATTGCTATTTGTGATAAGGATTAATGTACACAACATAACTAAGGGTTTGTTTAGGACAGCTGTAGCTTTTTTTAAAAATTGATTATAAAGCTGCTGTAGAGAAATCAGCTTTTTGAAAAAGTTGATTTGTGTATTATAAATAATATTTTATTTGAAAATTTTAAAAGTAGTTTTCTGACAGTCACCAAACTTTAGTAGCTATGATTCTCAAAATACCTTTTCACCACAAAATTTTACGAAAAGCATAAAAAAAGCGATAACGAAAGCTTTACTTTTAATTTGTTTTTTGAAAAAAGCCCAAAAAGCTATCCTAAAGTATTGAATTAATTAATATATAATATATAAAATAATATGGTATTATATATATATATATATATATATATATATATATATATATATATATATATATATATATATATATATATATATATATATATATATATATATATATTTTGCTAAGAATTTTATTAGGTGATCGAGATCTTATCCCAAAATTATCAACACACCTGGCGGGATATGAACATTATAATTGGAAAACCCATTAAGGGAAAAAACCACCATTTTGTCTGTAGAACTTTCACTATGTGTTCAAAGATCATCTTATGCTTCTCGTTAGTTGAGAGAAGAAGGTGTTCAAAAACAATATTAAGTGTAGAAAAATACAATATCGGTCAATCCAAGAGGAGAAGTTTCCCAAAGCGGCGAGGCATCTTAAACACCTCTTGATCTTAGAAAAGTGGATCTTTTCTAGTCCTAGAGGGCGTCTCCCAGGGCGAGCTCGATCTTGAACCTTCTTGGTGGTGGCGGTATGATAGATGTCGATCTTGGTGATTCTGAGCTCTCGGTCTTCAAATCGATTAGGTCCTCAGGTGAGAAGCTATTTATAGATTTTGGGAGTGCGGTGCAGAAATTTGGAAAACTCCAACCACTCCATCGGACGGCTGCGATCCCCATCGAGCGGTGTATTCGATGATCAGGTGCCTTAATGATGTCAATTGGGTGATCTTGGATTCTTTATTTTGACGAGCCATTCGATCTTATAAATATGTCGATTTGGTGACCATTTGGCGGATCGATCCATTTTCATGCTCCGATATCCGAGTCGATTCTCCGGATCTATGCTGATATTCTTATGTTAGATCTCACCAGGCGGTCAGTTTATTGTCTTGCTGAAATGGGGTGATTAGATGAAACATTTAAAATCTTGAGATTATCTTTGATCTTAATTTTTTAGAGGATGTATATATATATATATATATATATATATATATATATATATATAATTTTAGATTCATGCATTTATAATTATTCACAAATAAATCTTAAATAATATAAGCTAATTTGCCAGTATAGTCTTTATCTCCAAAGGAAGACTTTTTTTAAATAAAAAAAGCATAATTGGCAAAAGAAAAAAAGTTTTAAAAAAAAGATAATATGCTTTATATACACCATATTACACATAGTTAAAAATATTTTTTATCATTTATTTTTGTAAGAAATATAATTAAAATTTTATTTTGATCAAAGCTATCCATCTTATATTTACATACCGCTTTCTTTTGCCCGGCATAACAGAAAATAGTTCAAACAAAAATTTAAGTAAAGTTTGAATATTATTTAAAAAAGCTTCGAGTGTAATCCGGGAGACATTTATATAAGATTCAAATAATATTCAAGCAATATTTAAACATGACTTAAATTAATTATAACAAAAAAAAAATTAAATATTTAAGATCAACTTGTATTTATTTATTTTTTTTTAGATGAAGTGTCCGTGATCCATTTGTGACGTATTCTTCTGTATAAATAATTAGGAGACCTGGCGTACTTACCGTCGTTCTCCACTTCTGCAGATACACTCCGCTCTCATGAGGAATCGAACACAGATTGGAGAGTTCTCAGCTGTGCTCGTCCATCCCAACTAAGCTAAGATCCTCAGTTGAAACTAGTCGAGATCAAATACTTAAAATATCATTAGAAACTTTGGGATATCAGTTAAATCCCACAATAGCTCTTAAACATCATGGAGTGTTATATAATTGAGCGTCTTGTGGCCGGATCTAACAAGTCTAAGATCTAATTCGACTTCATTTGAGCATTCAAATACACAAAATAAATCAGATGATCAAGGGAATCATTTTGAGCCGTCCGATGGAGGAGTGGTTCGGATTTTGCATGTTATTGCAGAAATGTCACCCTCTAATCTATAAATAGCCCCTCATTCTTCACATGAGAGGAGGCCCAAGCAAGAGAGAGAGAGCTCTAAAGCTTGAAAATCCTCCAAGCATAATCGTGTCACCACTCGACGGTCACCGACCACCCCCGTTGGTTGTCAACCACCGCCGCCGCTCGCCGCCGTCGGCCACCATTGATCTCGCGTCGTTTATCTTCCGGTCACCATCCGGCGACTTTCATATCGTCGATCCGTTATTCACCATCATCTGTTCTCTAGCAACTATAACTGCATTATATGGTTGTTGTTGTCTGATTCTGGGATTCCCATTATCAGCCCTTCTCATATACAATCATGTAATCTCGTATCGGAAAAACTTTGTACTCCAAAACAAATACATAGTGAATGATTTTTACTGGGCTAGGCCTCGTGGTTTTACTTTATTCACGAGGCTTTTCCGCGTAAAATTTAGTTATTGTTAATTCTTCAAACATCTGTTTGTGTGCTGGACTCTGCAACGAAGCTAAGGCGTAAACTTTTACTCTAACGTAATTAGTTTTCTAACAATAGTTTGGCGTCGTGGAAACGATTCCATCATTTCATCTTATATGACAATCAAGTTTTTTAACAATATCAAAATCACCATCGAGGTGGAGCATTTCAAGCTTTTAAGGAGCGCAAGCGAAGAATGAAGATTCATCAAACTTCATTTCTTCAGATTTTGTCGAAAACTGGGGGCACCTCTTAATCTCAGATGATCGCCCATGTTAATATGTTAAGCATCTAAGCGATTACCATCCCAAGAAACAAGTCAAAGTTGGAGGATATTTCAACATTGAGAAGAGATATATCTTTACAAATTACGATTTTCCAATCATACTGATGGAAAAACAAGATCAAAGTTAAGAAGTAACTTTGGCTACAACCACAAACGGACGTTTTGATTCGACCTCTTTCATACAGGTTAACGTCATCAAGTAATACTTTGACAAACAACCTCAGATAGGTCAAAAATCCTTAGTGATTCAATTTGATCTCTTTCATACAAGTTAATGTCATCGAGCAAAGACTCTGACAAACAACCTCGGATAGATCAAAACTTCGCACCTACTCCACAGTTAGACATCGAAGACTCGACAAATAACATGGATATGTCAAAAATCCTCAGCGGATCCAATTCGACCTCTTCCATACATGTTAACGTCATCGGGTAACACTCTGACAAACAACCTCAGATAGGTCAAAAATACTCAGCGGATTTAATTCGACCTCTTCCATATAGGTTAACGTCATCGGGCAACACTCTGACAAACAACCTCGGATAGGTCAAAAATCCTCAGCGGATCCAATTTGGCCTCTTCCATACAGGTTAACGTCGCCGGTAACACTCGACACAACAACCCGATAGGTCAAAATCACCGGTGGATCCAATTCGACCTCTTCCATACAAGTTAACGTCACCGAATAACACTCTGACAAACAACCTTGAATAGGTCAAAAATCCTCAGTGGATTCAATTCGACATCTTCCATACAAGTTAAAGTCATTGACGCTCGACAAACAACTCCGAGAAAAATTCTCGGATTCATTAGACATCTTACGTAGTTTAATGTCATCAAGTAACTCTTTGACAAACAATCGGATGGGTCAAAATCCTCGGCGGATTGATTCCCTCACATGCAGTTAGCATCAGTAACATCATGGAGAATAATACTTTGAAATTATCTATCAGACTTTCTAAGTTGCTCGAATGGCGATTCCTAATTAACGCTTATCCGCCATCTTGGCAGTTATCAACTGTTGAACCATCCATTGAAGTTTCAAGAAATCCAATTTCCTACAAGAAGTAGAAACTACGAATAGTCGTTGGTCATCACCATCGCTGGTCACCACCGCCGATCTCACGGTCACGCCATTCTTGTTTCGATCCGCATCCGACCATCGTCGCCATCTCGCCGCTTTATCATCCGGTCATCCCCGATTCGATGCCGGTTGCCGCATTTACCGTCGCCGTCAACTATTGTCCGCTGCCGACCACCCCCGTCGGCCGCCCACCACCGTCGCCGGTCACCTCCGCCGAGCATCCCCGGCCATCTCCGGTCCACCATCATCGCGTCATCCCGACGATCGGTCGATTCTATCGCTAGTTGCCATTGCCGACCACCCCCATCGCCGCCAACCATTGCCGGCGTACATCGCGTCGATACCTTCGGATTGTCATTGTCGCCGACATTTAATGCCGATTCATCATCATCGGCCGTAGTTGCCGGTCCGCGAGCCGAACGGTCGCCAGCGGGTCTTGAAAGCCTCGCTTTACTCTTTGATCAACAAGAAGGCGAAAAAATCTTGAGCAAAACTTTCGGTCAAAAGGGCACTCTTTCGAGGGAAAATCTCGAGCTACGGGCCGTGCCTCCGAACCGGTCCACGCGGTTGGCTCTTTGAGGGAAAACCCAGCGTGAACTACCATCACCTCCTTCAGAAGAAGAGGAACACTCGAGCATATGAGGAGGTATTCTCCCACTAGACCCCAGGGCAAAATGATAAAAGATCAAACAAAAACCGCCCAAAATTTCTCAAAATCGCTCAAAATGGGCTAAAACGGGCCAAAATGGGCAAAAATGGACGTTTGCACTTTCCGCATGCTGGCCGATGGCTTCTCTCAACGCCTTACCGCGACACGGCCAGTGACTGCTCCCATAGGCCAGCGTCGACCATATCGATCCGTGACCGCACATCCCCGCGACCCGCCCATCATTCAGCGACGCGAGCTTTATTGCCACGGCCGCCATCATAGCGTGTCGCCCGTCTGTGGCGCCCGCTGACTCACCACTTTAGTGATCATAATCTTGTGCTCCCATGAAGATTTATTATTTCAAAATGTATGGTTAATGGACCCGCAAATTTCATTAAAAAATTTGATATTTTCAAGTATTTGGCGTATATATTTTTGGATGATTGAGATAATGTCATCCAAAAATAGAGGGGCAACTGATATGGCACTTAAATCCTACTTGTCGAAGCACAAATCTTGATGTCAAAAGCAAGTTGATCCTCAATTGAAACTAGTCCAGATCATGCACTTAAAATATCATTGGAAACTTTGGGATATCAGTTAAATCCCTAAATAGCTCTTATACATAGAGTGTTTATAGTTAAATCGAGCATATTGAGCGGATCTAAGCCTAAGATCTTTCGACTTCATTTGAGCATTCAAATACACAAAATACATCAGATGATCAAGAGAATTATTTTGAGCCGTCCGATGGAGGAGTGGTTCGGATTTTGCATGTTTTTGCAGAAATGCCACCCCTATAATCTATAAATATCCCATCATTATTCACATGAGGAGGGGCCCAAGCAAGAGAGAGGAGAGAGCTCTAAAGCTTGAAAATCCTCCAAGCATAATCGTGCCACCACTCGACGGTCGCCGACCACCCCTGTTGGTTGTCAACCACCGCCGTCGGCCGCCGCCGATCAGCCGCCACCGCTAATCCTCGTCGTCGTCAATCTTCGTCGGTCACCATCACAACTTTTCATCATTATCTGATCCCTACTATCATACTTCATTAGCTATTACTGAGCTATATCGGTTGTTGTTGTCGATTCATTCCCATTGTCGGCCTTCTATTATCTGATTACGTAATCTGTCGGAAAACTTTGTACTCCAAAATAAATATATAGTGGATGATTTTTACTGGGCTAGGCCCCGTGATTTTATACCATATTCCTGGGGTTTTTTCACGTAAAAATTTCTGAAGTTTTATTGTTAATTCTTCAAAATGTATTGTCTTTGACAACCACTAAAGTAAACTTTTACTCTACCGTCGATTTTCTAGCATGAGTTACTATTTTAAACATTTTGCTAGTTTCACATTGGAATATATATATATATATATATATATATATATATATATATATATATATATATATCTATCTATATATGTGTGTGTGTGTGTGTATGTGTGATGTTTTATTTTTATATTAATTTATGTAACATCTAAATCATAAAATTACATAAGTAAGATCACTAATATTAATTTCTTTAAACAAAATATATTTTTATGCATATTTTTTCATGTGATTCAAATACTAAAATATTATAGAAATAAATATATAAATTAAATATTAAATGTAAAATACATAAAAAAATTTGTGATTTGTATGTAAATCAACCTTATTAAAATGATAGTAACATTTTATTCATTTGGGAGAATAGAGTTAATATAAAAATAAAAATATCTTTGAATAGGCCATCATAAGAGCTTCTTTATATATATATATATATATATATATATATATATATATATATATATATATATATATATATAAGTTATTTCTCTGGAATTCAAAAAAAAAAAAAAAAGCTCGATGCAGTTGGAGATAGCTAAAGAGGAATAGCTTTTAAAAAATAACATTAAACTTGAGTTTTTTTTTTTTTTCAATAAATATTAACCCAATATTTTACTTATTTTGTGTGTGAGGATATAATTGTGACTAATTTTACAGGAGCCTAGTGTTATATTTATCACTCATATGTCGGATCCTTACTTACTTTTATGAGGTGCTTTTACTGTAGTTGTACAGTCAAATATGATTTGAAATAATTATTTTTCCATTTTTTAAAAAACGTAAATCAGTGAAAAAAGCTTTTTCAAAGGAGGCCTAATTTCAAATGAAAATTTTCAAACTATGCAATGTTGGATAGTAGATCATTCACGGTGTCACTTTAGTCAACAAATTATAGATCTTTTTAGGGATTCAAAGGTAGGTGTCTAAGATACGGAGGCAAAGTGATACTAATAAATTTAGGGGCTATTTGATTATCTAAAAAAAAATATAGTATAAAAAGTAATATAGTATAAAAAAATAGTATATTTATATTATTTTAGATTGTTTGATTGAAATTTTTATAAATATTTGAGTTTATTTTTTTTTTCTTGGTAAAAAAATATAATATAAAGTATTTTTAAGTTTGTGAATGACAGTGATGATATACATTCTGATTTATACGTAGGTGTATAGGAGAATTCCAAATACACTAAAATTTGCCTATCTAAGGAATTATAAATATATTTCTTTACTTTAAAATTTTATTTTGCAAAGAAATTCTATTTTGCATCTTGTCAATCATACAAAATTTGAAATCCCTTGTATTTATATAACTTTACATTTTAAAGTATTCAAAATAATCTATGTTGATTTGAGTCATTTTGATTAAATTAGTTTGAACTTAATAAAAATAAATATTAAAAATATAAAAAATTGAATGGAAACGTAAAAGAAAAGAAAATATGATATTTAAGGAATATATTTATAGTTATAAATATATTATACTTATTTTAAAAGATTATTAATTATAATTAAATATACTTAATTTAAAAAAAAAATTTTGTTACCAATTTATAAGTGTTGCGTGCTAGAGAACTTGTAGCGATAGAGAAAATTTTTATGCCTTAGTTTAGTATGAAAATTCAGCACACACATACATAGTTGAAAAGATAACAAAAAACTCCTGAATTTTTATGTAAAAAAAGTCCAAAAAGATGGGAAAAAAAACTATGGAGCCTAGCTCAGTTAAAATATTTCAACTATTTGTGTTTTGAGTTATAAAGTTCAATCTTTCTCGATTATGAGATTATAAAATTTTATTTGAGAAATAAAAAAATGATAGTGTTGACCTCCACATAAGTGTCATAAATCAAATCAAGCTTACAAATCGAATTCGACAGACTTCGGAGGTGACAGTACGCAAATAGGGGTCAAAATGCACTGGACGTCATTGAAAATAGTTGAAACGACCTCCGATCGACGAACGGACTTCATTGTCGCATTCAGAATGTCTAAATTGATCAGAATATAAATATTACAAAATCAAACGAGCAATTGATTAAGCGCTCGAGTTATCAATATGTCAATACGCGTATCGGAGTGGAGAAGCCGCGATGATTTTTGAACAACCTTAGTTCATGAAATTGATTATACCGTTAGCTTCAAAAAATTGAAATCTTTCAAATGAGACTATTCGCACTCAATTCGGACGAGTCTGTGCAAATATCGAATGATTTTAAGTTGTAGCGCGCAAATCGAGACTGAAATACACTAAACGTCACCAAAATCAATCCAAATGACCTCCGATTGACAAACGGACTTCATCATCACGTTCAGAACATCAAAATTGGTCAGTATATAAATATTGTATAACTTAATGAGCAACCAATCAAGCGCTCGAGTCGTCAGCGTGTCTGCACGCATATCGAGGTTGGGAGGCGCCGACGCAAGTCAAACGACTTTCGTTTGTAAAATTGATCACGCCATTAGCTTCAAAATGCCAAAATATATCAAATGAGACTTTGTATTCAATTTGGACGAGTCTGCGCAAATATCGAGTGGTTGAAAGCGGCGATGTATATTTTCAGCTGAAATTGACTTAATTTGATGCCGACTCGAAGCAAACGGCCTCCGATTACGAAACGGACTGCGTCATTGCATTCGGAACATGTGGTGCCTCGTCATAAGTTGCATGCAAAGAAATCATCTAGTTTAATGCCATTTGTCATATCGCACGCATTGCATAATGGCATGCCCCTATATCTTTATCACTTCCTTTGAAAGGGAAAATAAACTTTTTGCCATATCTTCTCAATAAATTTAATGAGTATTTGTCCCCCCACTTGCCATGAGCTTGCATGTGAAAGATGTGGATTTTCTTAACCCACTTTCTCTTAAATATGATACTCTACTCATATCTTTGTCTTCTCCTTTCCCTTACCAAGAGAAATAAATGGGCTATGGGTACTTTATCATATGGGCCTTCAAAATGATTTATTTCAGCCCCTCTTCTTTGCTGATTTGTTACATAAGGAGAGGATTTTTTGCCCAAATCAAGTGCCTAAATTCATTTTAGGCCCATTACCTTATACTTGATCATATGGCCCTTCAAAATGATTTATTTCAGCCCCTCTTCTTTGCTGATTTGTTACATAAGGAGAGGATTTTTAGCCCAAATCAAGTGCCTAAATTCATTTTAGGTCCATTACCTTATACTTGATCATAAGGGCCTTCAAAATGTTTTTTTTTGCCCCTCTTCTTTGCTGATTTGTTACATAAGGAGATGATTTTTAGCCCAAATCAAGTGCTTAAATTCATTCTAGGCCCATTGCCTTACATTTGATCAATAGGCCTCCAAAATAGATTATTTCAAATCCATACCCTTGCGATTTGTAACATAAAAGGTGGGTGGTTTAGCCAAAATAATATGCATATCATATTTCCAATGAAAAGGCCTAAGTCTATGTTTGGTCTATTACCTTACATTTGATCAAATAGGCTTCCAACATAATTTATTTCAATATACCCTTGCTGATTTGTGACATAAAAGGGGTTTTAGCCAAAATAATATGTATATCATATTTCCAATGAAAAGGCCTAAGTCTATGTTTGGTCTATTACCATTTGATCAAATAGGCTTCCAACATAATTTATTTCAATATACCCTTGCTGATTTGTGACATAAAGGGGTTTTGGGCCAAAATAATATGCATATCATATTTCAATGAAAAGGCATAAGTCTATGTTTGGTCTATTACCTTATATTTGATCAAATAGGCTTCCAACATAATTTATTTCAGTATACCCTTGTTGATTTGTGACATCAAAGGGGTTTTATGTATGTTGGAAGTGTTCAAACAATAAGGATATGCAAGTTAGGTATAAACAAAAGAAGAACAGTGTTACATAATCCCGGTTTGGTCTTCGGACCGGGTCCGGATTAACAAACCCAAAAATGCCATATTGAAACCTAAACTTGCAAATTGAGCCTACATTTCAACTAGACATTTAATGTCCATACAACATTTTAAAAGAACAAATACTCGTATGTATGTTGAAGTGTTCAAACAATAGGGACATGTGCAAGTTAGGTATAAAACAAAAGAACAGATGTTATACATCCCTTTCTCCGGTCCGTTAACAAAACCTAAAAAAATCAAAATTTGACATCAAAACTTCAACATTAGACATCTTAATGTCCATACAAAAGAATATATTCATATGCATGTTGAAGTAATTATTAAGGTAAATACAAAAGAACAGATGCTACATATCCGGTTTGATCTTCTGACAACAAACTCAAAAAATCAAAATTGACATATAAACTTCAACATTAGACATCTTAATGTCCATGCAATTTTAAAAAGAACGATATTCATATGCATGTTGAAGTTATTAAGTAAATACAAAGAACGATACATCATCCTTTGGTCTTCTGGTCCCGTTAACAAAACCTAAAAATTTGATATATATAAAATTTCAAATTAATAATATCCGAGAAGCTAATTATCATATAATACAAGATATGAATCAATTGACATAGCTTCTAAAATTCAAACTCGTGAAGAAAAGTCCCAAACCCGATCCTCTATGTTCAAACTAGAGTGACAAGTTTTGAAGGATTATACTTCTTGAGATAATGAATTGCACCGATCCTCATAAAAAATGAGTAGACAAGGTCTATCAATTGATATTAACCCTAGGATCGAGAAGGGTAATTATAATTAAAATTTTAATGATAAATGATCATATATCCAAATCTAAAATCAATCATAAAATGATCAAAATTCAAAGAAAATAACAAAAAAAATATAAATAAAAAATGAAATTAATTATTTAAAAAAAAAAATCAATCCACCCTCCGTAATTGTTTGTCTCGGTGACAAATTAAGAAAACTTTGCTCACAAAGAGCAAATAAATTAAATACATAACTACCTTCACACTCAAATATTCCTAAGGGGACGTGTCTGCGGTCCTCGTCCGTGGTTTTGCCGTGATATGGCACCACATAAATGGCGGTTACACACTGAGCCCGACCGGGTGGTTCACGATATATGGCACCACTAAATTACTCATGTCACCCGTATGTTCCCAATGGCTTTCTCTTTGAGTGAAATGTAGAATATATTGGTTGGTTGGGCAAAGCCCTATGTTAGCTAAGGTTGACTTATATTTGTCCCCTTAGACAAACTCCACCCAGTGGACACCTTGGACGACGTAACCCATGTGTTGGATCCTTCGTTGTCGACCTCCTCTACCGACGGGACCACCACGACGGAACCATGGGATCTAGATCGGCCATCGTTTCCCCACAAAAGTTTAAATTAAAATAATAAATTTCATAAGTTCTAAACTCCACTAATTATTATATATACTGCTTAACGATTCATTGACTATTTTAATCGAAAGTGCTCTCTCAGGATTGGGAGGGGTAATTAACTATAGGGGCTTGCTATAGAAACCTAGAACCAGATATAAAAAGTTCTCACCAAATGAGAATGAAATCTGGGTAGTGTCTTATCTACTATTCATCTACCTTCTGAAATTATCACACACTTAAACAACTCTTTTGTTTTTTCGAAAGAGGTCTGGTAATTTTGATCCCAGATTTCAACTCACTGGGATAGGTTTCTTCCATCTTTGGCTAGTCAAATCTAAGTTATAATTGCAAAGGAGTATAAAAAAATGAAATGAAAATGAAATGAGAAATGATAAGTTAAACTTGAAAACTAAGTTTTCTAAATAAAGTCTTAAGTCATTTGAGATTTTATTTAATGTGTTTAGTATGTTTTTCTTATCACCTATTTTGGAAGTAAGGTGATAGTGCTTATTTTTAATTGCTAATTTTACCTTAAATGCATTACGTAACAACTATCGTTACTCTCAAGGGTGCCAACATCCATCCAACGCCATCAATGCCGAAGCACCGAGCTACCATCCAAAGCTGGATTTCCCAAATATTTCAATGAAGTTGCTAGCCAATTGTAAATTAAACTCATCCTAATGTAAAAGAATCATTAAAGTCCGGTTGTGGCCCTATCACTCACTAAAAGAGTTCTTCTTTTCGAGACACCAATCTTAAGAGGGTTGTCACCGGCTGACCCTCCTCTCAACAACAATCCTACCAAATGAACCCTTCATCCCGGGAGAACGATGTCAAGCTTCTTCATCTGAAGCAAGTAAAAAGAAAAAGAAATCTTGAGCTACGTGGTCAACATTTATTGCACAAATGCAACAATTGGAACCAAAAGGAGTGTTCCAACCCATAACATTGACAACCTTAAGTGGGTAAATGGACTAATGGGTCGACAAGCTTTGACAAAGGTCCAGCCTCTGAGGAAACCCAAATATCTCATGCATCGGGTTCTCCAAGTCCAAGGAGAGAGGACTGATGAAAAGAAAATACCGTCCTCAAGATGCTAGGATCGCTTCCTCCAAGGAGACCTCATCCCAGAACTCAAAGAGATCCAACTAATCCATGTCCCACAGGTGAGCATCTGTGTGACACTTGGACCGTGGTGAATCCACCGAAAGGTCCCTGGAAAGGTAGATGGAGGCTCAGGCCTCAAAAAAGAAATTGCTAGAAAGGCATGGTGACGTGAATTCCTGTGATCCGCCAACTCAAATCTATCAGCAAATGGGAGCCTAAAAAGAGGGCCCCAATGATAAAGAATATGACTAGACACCTTGGAGAATCCTCCGTGGGATCCCGCCATCAATCAACTCATCCCATCAAGAGGAGGTTAACTCGATCAAGCCTCTAACTGAAGAAATTTTGATTCCACATAACTTGGAAAGTCCATCGGAGCGACCAAATTGTCCAAGAGGATGGAAGAAGAGGATGCAACGACGCAAGTGGAGTATATGGTCAACAAGTCGAGATCCGGAATATCAACATAAAGCATAACAAGACTTCCCCTCAACCCAAGAATAAATGTTCAAATAGGAAGCATCCTCGAAGTCTTCGTGAGAGGAACAACAAGAAGAAGAAGAAGAAAGGGAAGAAAATCTCACGATACTACCACTAAGTGAGACAATGCCGATGAAAGCCAAAGATAAAGAAATCACTCTTGAATATGAAAATGAGCTAAATGATGATGATGACCGCAATGATTTAATGAGAAATATCGCAGTCCAACACCTGTCCCCCCAAATAATCATCAAGCCTCATGACAATCCTCCAATAAATTTGATCTCACATGCTTCAAGGGTCCAAATTGAGCCTCGAGGATTGAAATAAATGAGTCAGAACCCGCTTCGAATATACAAACTATATAAGTCGTGATGCCTCTCAACTTGATATTGAATGAGAAGATCAAAGCTATTGTAAGTGCGTAAAAAAATTGGTGAGCAAAGGTCGCCCATATCCCGGAGTATGATCAAATTCCATACCCAAAGGGATATTCAATGCCAAAGTTTAATCTATTTGACAAATGGTAATCCTAAACAACATCTAGCCCAGTTCAAAGCATCCTAACAGAGGTAATGATGCATTATTATTCAATTTAGTATTTAACTTCGACTACTTT
Organism: Cymbidium sinense; assembly: GCA_021442155.1. Lineage (NCBI taxonomy): Eukaryota > Viridiplantae > Streptophyta > Magnoliopsida > Asparagales > Orchidaceae > Cymbidium > Cymbidium sinense. Next base: position 61,744,242 of record CM038228.1, on the reverse strand, counting down.
CAAATGGTATGCTGAGTTGTCAAATGAATCAATCAAGACTTTTGTCAAACTTGAAAATATGTTCATTAAAAGGTTCACAAGCAAGAAACAACAATTCTCGATTTTAAGAAGAAAAGAAAGACGAGTCAATATATACGTTGTCATAAACATGAGTATGAAATGTGAGCAATTAAGAAGAGAGCATCCAACATCGATGGCAACATCGATGATAAGATGGCCTTTATCTTTGCATTCAATTACCACATTTCAAGAGCTACTTGATGGCTAAATTTGAGAAATTAAATCACGCGATGGCCAAGAGATAAATCCAAAAGAGCAAAAGCTCCAGACTAAAGAAAGGTGAAATGCATTTCACCTCATACAAGAAGGATACGTAAGTGCTTAGTCTATAACATAGACAGAAAGGCTACCTGTCTATCAAGAAAACCAAGCTCAATCCTCCCACAACCCAAGCTCATACTTGAGGTAATGATGATGAAGGCGAGCCACCAAACACCAAAGCAAACAAAAGGAGCTAATGACTAATGGCCCCACCCTAAAAGAAAAGTCGAACAAAGAGTATTCTTTAAGAGGGAAAGAGTGAAATTAAACATCATGCACTCAAAGTAGTCTCCAACTACGAGTGTAAAAGACTAAGAGGTCGACAGATAATCCTAATTATCCATATATCATCTGCCCATCCCTGAAGATTACATATTCAAAGATTGCTAGAGCTAAAATATAGTGGAGAATTCACATTACTGACAAAGAAGAAGAATCCAAGAAAAGTAATCACTCCTCATCTATCAAGCAATGATAAAGGCAAAGAGAAGGGTCGATGATGAAAGATGGTGTCACGCCTCTAAAAAAGACAGAAAATGTTGAAGCAATTGGAAGCGCTCCGTGTATTCAGTGGAAATCACCACTTGAGCCTGCATTGAGTTGAGAGACAAAACCTAAGTTATGGGAAGGCTAGTTCATCTCACGAAAGACAGCCTAGCCAAATACCGCAAGGGAAGGCTAAGAAACCTGCCAAATGAAAAAAATAAACTAAATAAAAGAAGAATGCAAGAGTACAAAAATGTTACTACTACTATGGATGGTCGCAAAACACGAAGGATCATCAATAATATGAAGATTATATACAAGAAGCACCTATCACGCTTGCGTAATTCATTATAAATCTTCGATCAATGAAGAAGGGAAGAAGTCAAGAACTTCCTACCGAAGTCTGCTTGATGATGCATGAAGTTGAAAGAACTTAGAGGAACTCGCTTTCCCGTGATGAAGATGAATCCATATCACCATATCAACAAAAAAAAATGTAAAGTTGGGCAAGAATTCAATCTTCGCATTGATCAAGGTATGGATGTCAAGAATTGAGTCATCTAAGATTATGCAAATGAAGTAGCTCAAGTGAGAAGTGGTCGAAAGTGCTACCATCCCAACAGAGGAAAGAGCGAATGAATAAAGATAAAGGAAAAAAAATTGAAATCAATGAAAGAGTTATCCCTAAGGATTCAAATAAGAAGCCTTCATCAAAAGGGATTGACTACAATATTCTATCCCATCTAAGGAAAATAAGTAAGTAAGCACTTCTAATGTCAAAGATCTCAACACCTTAATTGAAGCTCTCAAAGAGCGGAAAAGTTTAAAGCATATTTCAACGCATCTAACGAGACCTTGCATGTTCAAGAGCCTCCAACACATTTTAAGATGATCTAATGCTTGGACCAGAGCACAATCACTCAGATGTTATAAAAAAGTGATGAAATTATAATACCATGGATCTTAATTGATCCTGCCTTTGTGAATCTTATGAACTTGAGAACTCTTAGATATCTCAGATGTACAACATCCGGGATGAGATAAAGTCATGGTTCAAGGATGAGAAGGGACAAAACTATCGGGTCATTCGCCCTCCTCTTAAATTTGGAGACCTCTACACGTAAGCCAAATTTCATGTGATCGATATACTTCATTCGAGCCTTCGCACCATGGTTCATAAGTATGGCATTGTCCCATCTATTGCATCAATGTATGAAATATACAAAGGATGGAGAAGAATGCCAAATTGTGGGTGACATGCAACCTTTGTGGTGAAATGAAGATTTATCAAGAATTTTCCAAATCAAAGCTAACAAAATAACAAAGATATTGCATCTACTTCAAAACCCATAAAAGAACAAGTTAAGAAGAAGGGAGAAGATAAAATGAATAAAGGAAAGGAGATTGTTCCAAATATTCCTAGGGATATAAAGAACAAGTCCAAAAAAATCAATAACACCTCATCTCATCTTTCAAGAAGAGAATGTGTTCCTTCTAAAGGTCCATGAATCTTCTAAGAAAACACCGATTGAGGAAGATCATTTGACTCGATGAGTTTGAATCGCTGAAGGTAATGCACCCACCTACTACAATCATAGATCCATCAAGAAGAGACTACACTAGTCACTCTTGTCCTCCCCAACATTTTAAAGAAATCACCCTCGAGAAACTCACAAAGTCGAGAACCTGACCTTCTATGTACCTCCTCTCCCTGGGCTGAAGCCGCTTTTATAAACCGAGGGGTGTCAAGAAGAGGATCCCATGCAACTATCTCAAGAAGAAGAAGCTATGCCCACAAGGATACCAAAATATTACTCTCCAAAGATGCAAAACCTAATGCATGGGTCCAGGGAGAGTAAGCAAAGGACTAAGCTTTTGAAATGATGTGGTACCCAAAAGGTTCTCAAACCATTGGTAAGAGAAATAAACACACTACCAAAGGCCTTGGTTTCATCCAAGACAACGGTCCATAAGGATATACCTATTAAACAGAATAGAGTAAAGAGTGATGATGAAGATGAGAATGTCATTCTTAATGTCTCAAATAATGAAAAACTGAAGAGCTTGAAGATGGCTGCTACTATGGATGAACTTAAAGAAATTAACTGGGAACCGAGGAGGATCCTCACCAATCACCCTACTTTCAAGATAAAGTGGAAGAATTAAAAACTTTGCTATGTGAATTCAGGGATTGCTTTGCCTGGACATATGCTGAAATGCTAGGCTTATCCCCTAATATAGCAGTTCACAAATTAGCAATTAAGATGCACACCAAGCAAGCCTCAGAAATGAGATTGGAGGTTGAAGAACGTAATTGCGTAAACCAAGAAGCTCATTTCCGGTTTCATTCGAGAAAAAAAATATGCTGACTGGATAGCTAATATCGTCCCCGTGAAAAAGAAAAATGGCCAGATTCGTATATGTATCGATTTTATGGACTTAAATAAAGCATGTCCAAAGGATGACTTTCCACTCCATGTATCAGAACTATTAGTGGATAACACTTCAAACCACACATATGTTCTCATTTATGGAGGATCATCGTTACAATCAAATCAAGATGGCTCTCAAGATGAGAAACATACTCATTCAGACCAATTGGCATATATTGCTACGATGCCCTTCGAAGAATGGAGCTACATACCAAAGGGCTATGACATGAATCTTTGATGAGTTGATTCATCAAAAAGTAGAGTGCTATGTTGATGATCTCGTTGTCAAGAGTATAGATCGCAAAGATCATCTCGATGATTTAAGGATCGTCTTTGAAAGAATAAAAAAATATGACCTCAAGATGAATCCTCCGCGCGCCTTTGGAGTTTCTTCTGAAAGTTCCTTGGATATGTTGTGTGGAGGGATTGAAATCGATCCCAACAAAATAAAAGCGATCAAAAAATGCCTCCTCCAAGGAGTCTTCACATCTCTCGATTCATTAGAAGATTTATATCAAATCCGCATGTCACCCTTTGCAAAATTAATGAAGAAAGATACTCCTTTCAAGTGGGACGAAGAATGTCAAGAGGCCTTCGACAAGATCAAGAAATATCTCTGAATCCACCCATTCTTGCCCAATCCCAGAAAGCCTCTCATATTGTACACGACTGAAGAATCTCTAGGTGCTTTGTTGAACATAATGGAAGGAAAGGAAATGCTCTATATTATATTAGAAGACTAATAGAGTGCGATTATTCTCAATTGAGAAGCATTGTTTGTCGTTAATTTTGCTACCCAAAAGCTATGTCATTACATGCTATCTCAAAATTACCCTTATCTCAAGGATCGATCCGTTGAAGTTCTTGATGACAAGACCAACGCTGACGTTGCTTGCACGATCGCCCTTCCTACGCTTTGATATTACATATGTTCCCCGTAAAGCAAAGCAGATTTTATTATCGCCCATCCCATACCGACTCATTGCTTAATGATGATCTTCCCGATGAGCAAATCATGCACATATATGAAAAGAAAAAAACAAATGTGAATTGTATTTTGATGGAGCTCGCCCATTAGATACACTCAACTCAAATCTCAAAGGCTCAAGTCAGATCGGCCTCATCTTGATCACACTCAAGGTGGTATAATGAGACATTCTATAAATTAACTCAAACAACCAACAACTGTAATATGAAGCGTGTGGCGAGGAAGCCATTTCCATGGGAGTCCGTGAATTTGCAAAATTTATGATTCTCAACTCATCATCAATCAAGTTGGGCCTTTACAAAATCAACAAGCTTGAATTGGCCTACTATCACAAACGAAGTTCTCGAGCTTATGAAGCAAATTCCAAATGTCATTATGACTCGAGTCTGTGCTAGGAATAAGAAAGCGCGCTTAGCTAAATAAAGAAATGGCAACTATGGATATGACATTACAATTATGGTGCACCGAGTCCTAGAGCCAATAAGTTTAAAATCCTTGCTGAAAGAGGGGTCATCAAATGCAAATCAACGGGGTGCAGCTCATGTTGCTCCTCACACTCCCTTACGAATTACTTTTCAAAGTCAACAAGACAAGCCTCAGGCCATTCAAGAAGAAAGCCTCAACCCAGGAAGCCAAAATAAGCACGATGAAATTCTTATAGTAGAAGAGAAGGAAGACTGAGACTCGCCAACTACTTCAAGGAAGGCAACCGCCAAGTAATAAGTCGACAAGAACTTGAGAAAAGGCTTCATATGTTTATGTTGGCAATACTATGTATCGTAGATCCTTCGATGTGTACGAATGTTTGGGAATAGAAGCCAACAAAGTAATTGTTGAAATCCATCAAAGACTTTGTGCACACCAATCCTAAAATGGCTCCCAAAATTAAAAGAATTGGATACTATTGGCTATCTATGATAAAAGATTGTATCAATCATGCCAAGAGATGCCATGAATGTCAAGTCCACTGTAACATAATTCATCAGCCTCCAAATCTGTTGCATCCAACGATAGCATCTTGGCCGTTTGAGTGCTGGGGGACAGATGTAATTGGACCAATTGATCCACCATCATCAGCTAGTCACCACTTCATTTTAGCAGCCATCGATTATTTCTCCAAGTGGGCTGAAGTTGCACCATTTAAAGAAGTTATAGCTGAACAAGTGATTAACTTCTTTATCCATAATATGGTCTATAGATTTGGTGTACCACGCAATCATTTCGGATAACTGACGCCTTCAAAAGTACTAAAGTTTATAAATTTGTCGGCATAAGATTGATTGGATATTCATCAATTTATAATCCGAGAGCAAATGGCTTTAGGCATTTAATAAAACACTAGTCAAATTGCTTAGAAAAATTCTCACAAGAAATAAAAGGGAGTGACATACCAAACTTGTGGAAGCATTATGGGCTTACTGCACCACTTACAAAACTCCTACAAAGTATACCCCTCATTTAGTGTCGTCAAGCAGCTTGCCACTAAGTTGAACTACCTTCGCCCAGTAGCCATTCAACAAAATCTTACCCAAGATGAGAATGCTCACGGGATGGAAGAGCTTGACGCGCTGATCGCTCCAAGCTCAAGAAAATCTAGAAGTCTATCTGGAGATGTCCGAGTATCTGATCATACAAGACGCCCCTCGAAGCTTTCGTGAAGGAGAATTGGTCCGGTGCCGAGAAGACCAATCATCCCTCATCGCAGAGTTGGTGGTTTGAACCTAATTGGGAAGGACCTTTGTTATTGAAAAGGTATATCAAGGAGGAGCCTATCACTGGGACTTCAAAGGTGAAAGACCAATGCCAATCAATCAGATTTAAAAAAAATATTACACATGAAAGTGTGATTGATAATCCGATTTGAAAATCTTATTGTCAAAGACATAAAATTTTCATTGGAAATTCTCTTGTAACACAAGAATGCATTTTAAAATAAAATAAAAATCCTCAGACATGGGGCATTTTTTTAAAGTTTTATAGTAAAGTATCTGCCCTCGGTAAGATAGGGGCCTTTTCTCTTGACATCGTGAGTTCAGATCCCAATGCATACTCAAAATTATGTGTTCAAATGCTCAAATTTAAAAGTCTTAATGACCAAAGAAGAAAACTTCAAGTCCAAACTTCAACAAACCAAGTTGGATATACATTTATCATCCCACTTCAAATCTAAAGTATGGCTCGACTCAACACGCCAAATACGGCCGAAGTCACTTGTCTGCTTACTCAACATGCCACAAAGGTCCATAGTAAGAGATCCCCATCTCTAGCCGAGGATAAAATCCTTCATCAATTGCTCAAGTCCACAACTCAAGTGTATAAGGTGGACTCAACACAAAATACGGCCGAAGTCGCAATGACTGCTTACTCAACATGACATAAAGGCCGCAGTAGTGGGATCCTCCTACTGCTAGTTCAAAGACAAGAGCATCCAAATCCCCAAATCTCTCCAACTTGGTGAGTTCAAGTGACCTGACTGAGAATTATCCCTATTGGTCGTAAGGTCATTTCAAAATTCTACAACAAACAAAGATATCCTTACTGAGAAGGCTTTTGGAATCAAATACAAATGTAAAATCTCAACTCCTTCAGCAAGTCTATCAAAGCATAAAGCAAAGATCGAAGGAAATTCTTCTTCAGCAAGTCCAATCAAGCAAAAAGCAGAGGACCGAAGAAGCTATCCCAATGTTCGCATAAAGCTAAATGCTGAACTAAGAGAGTTTTTGTCATCAATATATCCATTACATGTGCAAAGCACAGGACTGATGACTCTTTGCCATTGATCCAACACAAGCTCTAAGAGCTAGGTCGTCGGCATGTATCCTTCCACAAGCCCGCAAAAGCAGAAAGCTAAAGTAGAAGGTAATTTTGTATCGCCTGACAAATCTCCAAGATAATTCAGGATTTTACTCCATCAACCACCAAGGCAGCCGTGATAAAGGGAGGCACAAGATACGAATCCTCGAGATGAAATCTTCAACAAGTCCATCAAAGCACAAAGCACGGGACCGAAGATATTTTTATCTCATCAACTCCATCAAGTCTGTCAAGGCACAAAGCCGGGACAGGAGGAAAATGCAAATTCTAAATCTCAAGACTGAGTCTTCAACATGTCCACCGATGCGCAAAGCATAAAACCAATGGGATTTTCATCTTTTCAATAGACCATTAAACCTCTTAAGAAGAGAAATCATGAAACAACATGATTGTTGGTCTAGATTTTATTCATGAAAATGTACATACATATGAGATGACATGTGAAAGTAAAGAGAAAATACATCAAGGGATGAGACCGTCTCTAAGTCGAGAGATACAATAAGAGCCTCACTTTCCATCCAGCTTGTAAATCCTCTAAAGTTGACTCAAAGTTGCTTCAAAGATCGACCACAAGACGATGTCGAAGTCCAAACCGCTTCGCCTCCTCGGCCCGAAGTTGCCTATCTTGCTCCACCGCAGTCTGCCTTGCATGACACGAATGCTTAAGCTCCCTCCGTGAGGCTTCGAATCTTAGTAGTGATGCTTTCAATTTGAGCACCAATGTCAGTAGACTCACCACGAAGTCCTCTTAAAGCCGCAGAGCTCTTTTCGAATTCATCATGAGCAAAGTCGCCCTCATAACGCGCTTCTCACACAATGAAACTCGTGATGAATTATGCTTTTTCATTTGTCGACTAGAAATTTCCGACATAAAGTCTCCCAATAGCAATTCCTCTTCACCCAATCCAAATGAGCCAAGAAGTCTAGACGGTATTTGCATCTCTTGAAAAGCTGAGATATTGGTGAGTCGGGTCCAACCGAGATCACCACGTAAGAAAATCATGTTCTCTCATAAACATATGGAGTCCATATGATGTATGCCTCCAATGGATTTCCGAGGGATAATCGATCCCTTCAGGCGCTAAAAAAAGGGGGGGAAGGAGGAAGAAAGACAGGAAGAAGGAAAGGTATGTTATATTTGAGAGTAAAAAAAAAGAGGGGGGAGTTATCAGGTCATACCTGAGTCAAAAGCCTCAACTTGAGGTTGTACTCCTTCAAACGGTGGTTGATCGGTTGGCGTTATGACACCTACTATCATTTCATCGTGAATAGGTATGGCAGAAGTCTCACCATAATCTTGATCTCATTCTCGATGTTTCAGGGTTAGAAAGAAACCCATATAAGGGGCTAGATCCACAAAAGGAGCAATAGTGGAGCAAGAGGTTCCATTGCTTCGTGAAGATCGACCCCAAAATCTTCAAATGGAATCGAAGAGCAGACGTGAAAGTCAACTCCAAAAAGGAAACCGACTCCATGCACATTCTTGAGATTTGCTTCTTGGGAGTTAAGAGGTGGAATGGGGCTACCAATTAATCGAAGCTCTTGGAGGATCTTCATGACGAGGATGTCTTTGGATGATGAAGATGGTACCTCGATGACTAATCAAGGTTCTCGAAGTTCGCACTCGGAAGTGAATATATTCTCCGTTGATCATTATAATACAAACAAATAAAAGGGAATGAAAAGACTTAGAAGAATTAAATAAGAGTCAAATAAATAAATAGTACAAGATATGGAGAATCATACCTCTCAGCTCTCCATCGCTCGAGGAACCCCAAGTCTCAGACTTGTCGCTCATAGCCCGCCCAAGAGTGGTGTAAAAGATAAGTAGTTAAGTGTAGTATACCTAATGAAGAGGAGCGCCGTGACGGAATTTTGAGTTTGTGCCAAACCGAGCAAAAGCCAAATCATGAAGATAGTAATCTAGTCTCAGTAGAACGATCCATCCATCGAAAGATAGAATGAATGGTCGCCGCATGAAAATCCAAACCGCTGAGCTACTAAATATATCCTTCTAAAATAACCGAGAATGATCGATAACATATAAATACCAGACGATACTAAAGTATTCAACGATTGGCAAGAATGTGAGTTAAAATGTGTCTACCACATCCACAATATCAACCTCCTCGACTAGAGGTAGATTTGCAACCTCAAACCGATGAATGAGATTGAATCTATGACTAAATAAGGAGTGAAGAAAAATAAGTATTCATTCACGCTCCCCAAAGTAGAAGAGGCTTGTGATAATTGCATGACTACGGATAGTGATCTCTAAGAAATATGAGGGACATCCTAAACAAGCAAAAGCCCCGAACATGAATATGAATGCGTGATGTATTGCCGTAATCCAAATCATGTGGCTCGTGAGCTCCAAATAATCTTTAACACCATGTATATCTTAGCAAGAATTAGGGGAGCCAAGGAAAGACATTCACCTTGGGAGATCTTACTTGCGGCCAATAAGGTGCTAGAATGAAAAGATCCCTCCTTGATGGGAAAGACGAAAATATACAACCACGTGGCTAAAAAGCCAACTAAAATAAATCTTCCATACCGATGCTCGGAGAAAATGTCCATGTGATAAAAAAGGTTCGAATCTCTTCGACAAATGACCACCAAACCGCACACCCATTTCAAGGGATCAATGAAATAGAGACAATAAGCTATCCTCAAGAAGTAGATCCAAATATCAATATATCGCGTGAACGGGTAGCGGCTTCATAAGTGTCGATTAAGCAAGGCAGATAAATTGAGGGTAGAATCATCTCACTCTATTCCCATCTAAGGTCGCCCAAAAAAGTTCATCATCTAAGGAATGTATTCTTCATAACGACTACCATAAATAGGAAGACCGATGCAAGTCACTTAATGTAATAGTTAATTCCTCGAGTCATCCAACAAGTGTTACTCCCATCCTAACTCAATAAAGCCTCTTATCCATGAGGAAGGAATGTTCAAATCAAACATGGAAGCATAAATTGCCTATAAACATCACCCTTTAGCCTTGTGAGCTCTGTATCTAGCCCAAGTGACATACCCTTGGTCAATATGATCCGCCTATGGATGAGTCTCGAGGTCCACTCTGAGTTGGACTATAATTCATGACTAAGTAAGTGGGATTGCCTCATTTGTTCGATGATGTCGTGCAAGAATTTCACATAACCCAAAACTCACCTAATCAACTGCTATCTAGAGGATTATACGCCATTTTAAATTTTAGTCACCCATTCTGAGGATTCTCGAATCGGACGTGTTCTTCGAGCAATCAAAGGGGTGAGAACGCAAAAGTTTCAAATATATCACTTTGAAGCATATATCATTGCCCTCAGTCAAAATGTCCACATTGCAAGGGTCAGAATCAATCATGGATATAGCATCCTCGCGGGCTCTTCGTAAGGCAATCATAACCTCCTCCGGTGATTTCCTAAAGGATTATAGAATAAACATATATATATATATCTATATATATCAAAAGAAGGAAAGAAGAAAAAAGACAAAAAAAGAAACCCAAAAAGAAAGAGTAACTTAACAAACAAATATGCAAATTTAATGAGATGCTTCTCCAGCGAATGGTCAGAAAGTACATGAACAGAATAAAAAAAAGAAAGGTCAACTTATGCAACAAACACGGCTTCTCATGCACGCACTTTGTTGGGGCATTTGTTGACCTATAACTATGTGCCAATTGAAATTAAATAAATATGGTGGAAATTAAAGCCCCCCCTAAACGTGATCAAATCAATTAAATTCGATTCGATTTGAAAAATTTGAGCTATGCGTCGAAAATATTAAAATTAATTAAATAAAAATATTGAATCAATTAATGATCGATCAAATAATTAAAATCAATTTTTAATGAAATTGTGCGCACATCGAAGTCGGGAAGCCCCGATAATGCTCAAACGACCTCCGTTCACGAAATTGATCATGTCGTTGTCGCCGAAACATCGAATTCTATCAAACAATGCCTTCCGAGATAGATTTAGCAAAGCGTGCGTGGACATCGGTTAATTCGAATGCGACGTTGAACAATTTAGACCTAACTTCACTTCGACCGTCGCCGACATTGTCAGACGACCTCAATCATGAAATTGATCCGTCGTTGCGTTGACTGCTTGAAACACTAAAATTGACACCCATATTGCTAGGGTTTATTGGATAAATTAATATCACATAAAATAATATTAAAATATAATTAAAGGGATTAACAGCTGCTTAATCTTTTTAATCTTATTAATCCCCTACCTAACCCCTGCCGCCCAAGCATCCAATGGAATTAACCAGCCGCTAATTCCTATTGGTTGCCATTTAGGCAACCAATCGAGCCTGAGCTTTAAAATGAGGGTTATCCCTCGTTGACTCTCATTCGACCATTCCTCTCTCGGAAGCTGGCATTTCCCCCCTCTCGATCCCTCCCTGGTTCTCTGGTGAAGCTCTGTGAATGGCTTCCTCTCATTCTGTTTGTTGGTTGCATCCTCCCTCTCAAGCTCCTTCTTGTTCAAGCTCTCGGCAGTCTCTGTTACTGTTTTGAACGCTCCTCTCCGACTCTTTCTTGCAAAGGGGAACTCTCTCGCTCTCGCTGCTTTTCTTCTCCCTCTCTCGATTCTACCTTCCTCTATTTGTGTCCAGTGAAGAACCCGACGGAATGTGAACCTTAACCCAGGTCCTTTACATAAGCCAACCGAAACCCTTTTCGTCCCTTTTTTTAGCAAATCAACATCTCTAGGTCATTTCTCTCTAACCCTAAGCTTTTCATTATGCATTTGGGTATTCCGAAAATTAGGGCTTGGTAAAGTGAGCTTTATTTCATGCTTAAAACCATGCTAAATGCTTTCTCTAGGGGTTTGGGATGTTGTATGGCCTAAACCCTATGTTTGCTTTTGTTATTTGTGAGATTGCAAGCATCTAGGTTGCTGAAATTTCTGTTTGAAAAGTTATATTGCCTAGATTTCACATCTTAGCTTGCTGGAAATAGGTTTAGGATGTTGTATAGCCTAAACCCTATGTTTATCTTTATTATTTGTGAAATTGCAAGCATCTAGGTTGCTGAAATTTCTATTTGGAAAGTTATATTGCCTAGATTTCATATCTTAGCTTGCTGGAAATGGGTTTGGGATGTTGTATGGCCTAAACCCTATGTTTACTTTTGTTATTTGTGAGATTGCAAGCATCTAGGTTGCTAAAATTTCTGTTTGGAAAGTTATATTGCCTAGATTTCACATCTTAGCTTGCTGGAAATGGGTTTGGGATGTTGTATGGCCTAAATCTTATGTTTACCTTTGTTATTTGTGAGATTACAAGCATCTAGTTTGCTAAAAATTTTGTTTGGAAGGAATTTTGGAATTCACTCTGCTGTCCATGAATATGTGTAGGCTGAAATCATGCAAGGAGTGTTGTTTTATGTTTTCTTCTTGTTGTTTTCCCTTATCTATGGATGCCTACCTTTGCATGCTTGCTGAAGTTGGTTCTCTCAAAGGGGAAATTAGGACAAACTATTGTTTGAAGGGCATGGAATTATTTTACATTAAAGGAAATTGAATTAATCGCCCCTTTGAAATATATTACACATGCTGAAATCATTTTAATCAAGGGATTATGCTATGTGCTATCTCTTAGGGATTTCATTTGTTGTATCTCTTGCATATGAGTAAACTGAAATCTAAAAATGCAAATCTGAAATGAAATTGAAAGGGGTTATGCCATGCTACATGCTATCTCTTAGGGATTTCATTTGTTTTGCCTCTTGCATATAGGTAGAATGAAAATCTGAAAATACAAATCTGAAATTAAATAGAAAGGGATTTGGTTATACCACTTGCTATTATCTATGGGTTTCATTCTTGCATACTTGCATGTGTGATATCTTGCTAATAGGGAAATGTTATGCTATCAAAGTTTCAATACGGTGTCTCGACACCACCATGCGCCTTTCTTGGCGTGATGGGTGCTCGATCTCATGGCAACACTGGGGAGGCGGAGGGTAAATTTTGATAAGCATGGAGATTCGTAAAATTCATCTTTATACTCTTGCAATATTAACGGAAAAATTTATATTATGCTAACCCCATGCACTTTCTTGGCGTGGTGGACAAATAAATTTTGACCAGGGTCTCTTACCTACCTTTCTTGGCGTGGTGGGAAGGCCTAGTCTCAGTATTGTGTGGGGATGACGTCGGGAGGCTGAGTGAACAAAATGTGTAAAAACTTCCTAAGTGTTTGAAAAGGAAGGTATATGCATATGATTATTCATGCTTAGTTTAATGAATACTTGAATCTTTCTAGTATGTGGCAATCAATCATGCAATATTCAAAATCCTTTCTTTCTTATGCCTTAATTTCTTGTTGATTGGAAAGATTGATGCTTGCAAATTCTCCTTTTACATGTCTAACATGTGATCAAAGTGTGGCAAATAGAACATAAGTGGATGTTTATGCTTATGACATATATTTGTTAATGTTGGTTCTAATACTCTCCTTAGCTTGATATGCTATGAGACATGCTTAGAATACATGCCTAAACATGGGTTTAATATGTCATCTTTTACTTTATATGCCCATTTTACAATGATCTATACGTAATTATAGAAACATGGCAAAAAAAAAAGAGAGGGGGGAAACATATATGAAATAAAACTTGCAAATGTGATATGACATACTAGATGAAATTTACAAGAGTGACATGTATTGTATAATACTAACCTTAGGGTTCTATCTAGCTTGACATGTTATGAGATATACACTAGACATTTGCTCAAACATAAATACCTCCCCTACTTTACTTGTCATTCCCACCATGATTTACATACATACATGAGACATAGTGAAATAAATGGGCTATGGGTACTTGATCATATGGGCCTTCAAAATGATTTATTTCAGCCCCTCTTAATTTGTTATATATAAGGAGATTTTAGCTAAATCAAGTGCCTAAATTCATTTTAGGCCCATTACCTTATACTTGAACATATGGGCCTTCAAAATGATTTATTTTAGCCCCTCTTCTTTGTTGATTTGTTACATATGGAGAGAATTTTTAGCCCAAATCAAGTGCCTAAATTCATTCTAGACCCATTGCCTTACATTTGATCAATAGGCCTCCAAAATAGATTATTTTTGAAATCCATACCCTTGCTGATTTGTGACATAAAAGGAGAGTTTTTAGCCAAAATAATATGCATATCATATTTCCAATGAAAAGGCCTAAGTCTATGTTTGGTCTACCTTATATTTGATCAAATAGGCTTCCAACATAATTTATTTCATCTATACCCTTGCTGATTTGTGACATAAAAGGAGATTTTAGCCAAAATAATATACTATCATATTTCCAATGAAAAGCCTAAGTCGTTTGGTTTATTACCTTACATTTGACCAAATGGCTTCCAACATAATTTATTTCAGTCCTATACCCTTGCTGATTTGTGACATAAAAGGGGAGTTTTTGGCCAAAATAATATGCATATCATATTTCCAATGAAAAGGCCTAAGTCTATGTTTGGTCTATTACCTTACATTTGATCAAATAGGCTTCCAACATAATTTATTTCAGCCCTATACCCTTGCTAATTTGTGACATAAAAGGGGTTTTTTGGCCCAAATAAGATGTTATATCCCGGTTTAGTCTTGGACGGTCGTTAACAAAACCCAAAAATATCGCATCAAAGACCTGAACTTGCAAATTGAACCTACATTTCAACTAGACATTTAATGTCCGTACAACATTTTAAAAGAATAGATACTCGTATGTATGTTGAAGTGTTCAAACAACAGGGATATGTGCAAGTTAGATATAAAACAAAAGAACAGATGTTACATAATCACGATTTGGTCTTCGGACCGGGTCTAGATTAACAAAACCTAAAAATGCCATATTGAAACCTAAACTTGCAAATTGAGCCTACATTTCAACTAGACATTTAATGTCCATACAACATTTTAAAAGAACAGATACTCGTATGTATGATGAAGTGTTCAAATAATAGGGACATATGCAAGTTAGGTATAAAATAAAAGAACAGATGTTATACATCTCGGTTTGGTCTTCGGACCGGGTCCGGGTTAACAAAACCTAAAAAAATTAAAATTTGACATCGAAACTTCAACATTAGACATCTTAATGTCCATGCAATTTTCAAAAGAATAGATATTCACATGTATGTTAAAGTAATTATTAAGGTAAATACAAAAAAATAGATGCTACATATCCCGGTTTGGTCTTCGGACCGGGTCTGGGTTAACAAACTCAAAAAATCAAAATTCGATATATAAACTTCAACATTAGACATCTTAATGTCCATGCAATTTTCAAAAGAACGGATATTCATATGCGTGTTGAAGTAATTATTAAGGTAAATACAACAGAACAGATGCTACATCATCCCGGTTTGGTCTTCGGACCGAGTCTGGGTTAACAAAATCTAAAAATTTGATATTATAAAAATTTCAAATTAATAATATCTAAGCTAATTACGTCATATAATACAAGATATGAATCAACGACATAGCTTCTAAAATTCAAATCCTCAGGAAGAAAAGTCCCAAACCCAATCCTCAATGTTCAAACTAGAGTGGACAAGGTTTTGAAGGATTATAATTCTTGAGATAATGAATTTAGACCCGATCCTCTGTAGAAAACTGGATAGAGTAGACAAGGTCTATCAATTGATAACACAGGATCGAAGGATAATTATAATTAAAATTTTAATGATAAATGATCATATATCCAAATCTAAAATCAATCATAAAATGATCAAAATTCAAAGAAAATAACAAAAAAAATATAAATAAAAAATGAAATTAATTATTTAAAATAAAAAAATAAAAATCAATCCACCCCTCCATAATTGTTTATCTTCGGGTGACAAATTAAGAAAACTTTTGCTCACAAAGAGCCGATGTCAAATTAAATACATAACTACCTTCACACTCAAATATTCCTAAAGCGTGGGCGTGGCCCTGTCTCCTCTGCGTGGTTTTCTGATATGGCACCGCATAAATGGCAGTTATGACCTGAGCCCTCTGATCGGGTGGTTCACCGTGATATGGCACCACTAAATTACGGTCACGGCCACAGCCCGTATGTTCCCCAACGGATTTACTCTTTGAGCTATGAAATGTAGAATGTATTTGGTTGGGCAAAAAGACCTATGTTAGCTAAGGTTGACTTATATTTGTCCCCTTAGACAAACTCCACCCCAGGTCTACAAGGACACCTTGGATGATGTAACTCATGTGTTGCTGACAAGAATCCTTCGGTCAGGTTGGGTTGACTACCTCCTCTGACTAAGCGGACCAGGGACCACGGGGATGACGGAACCATGGGATCTAGATCGGGCGCGTCATCGTTCCCCCCATAAAAAGTTTAAATTAAAATAATAAACTTCATAAGTTCTAAACTCCACTCACGCAATTATATACGTTCTTTAACGATTTATTGACAAAAGTGCTCTCTCGGTATTGGGAGGGTAATTAATTATGGGGCTTTATAGGAAACACATATATAAAAAAGTTCTCACCAAATGAGAATGAAATCTCTGGGTAGTGTCTTATCTACTATTCATCGCCTTTATCACACTTAAACAACTCTTTTATTTTCTGAAAGAGGTCGGTGGCAAATTTTTGGATCCCACAGCTGTTTGGATGGTTTCTGAGGGGTATTTTGCATCTGTACTCTCTGTACCTCTTTGGAGGATATAGATCATTTATTTTTTTTTTTCAGTTTATTTTGCTTGTTTATTGAGATTATGTTTAGGGTATTCCAATGGAAGTAATTTGATGGCTGCTTGGATGGTTTATTTGGCGTATTTTGCATTTGTACTCTCTGTACCTCTTTAGAGGGTACAGAGCATTTAGAGACTTCTTTTGTCAGTTTATTTTGTCTACTTCTTTTGATTATGATTTGGGCATTCCAATGGAAGCATTTGGAGGCTATTTGGATGGTTTCTTGTGGGCATTTTGTATATGTACTCTCTGTACCTCTTTGGAGGGTACAGAGCATTTAGGGACTTCTTTTTTCATTTTATTTTGCCTGATTCTAGAGATAATATTTAGGGAATTCTAATGGAAGCAATTTGATGGCTGCTTGGATGATTTCTGTGTGTTTTTTTGCATCTGTACTCTCTATACCTCTTTGGAGGGTACAGAGCATTAAGGGACTTCTTTTGCCAGTTTATTTTGCCTACTTCTTTTGATTATGTTTAGGGCATTCCAATGAAAGTATTTGGAGACTGTTTGGATGATTTCTGGGGGGTACAGAGAGTACAGATGCAAAAAAATACAAATAAACCATCCAAGAGGTACAGAGAGTACAGATGCAAAAAAATATAAATAAATCATCCAAGCAGCCATCAAATTGCTTTCATTGGAATGCCCTAAACATAATATCAAGAAACAGGCAAAATAAAATTGACCCGGGAGTCCCTTAATGCTCTGTACCCTTCAAAGAGGTACAGAGAATACAGATGCAAAATACCCCAAATAAACCATCCAAACAGCCATCAAATTGCTTCCATTGGAAAGCCCTAAACATAATCTCAAGAAACAGGCAAAATAAACTGCAAAAAATGGTCATAAATGATATGTACCCTCCAAAGAGGTACAGAGAGTACATATGCAAAATACCTACCAAAAACCATCCAAACAGCCTCCAAATGCTTCCATTAGAATGCCCTAAACATAATCAAAAGAAGTAGGCAAAATAAACTGGTAAAAGAAGTCCCTAAATGCTCTGTACCCTCCAAAGAGGTATAGAGAGTACAGATGCAAAATATCCCAAATAAACTATCCAAGCAGCCATCAAATTGCTTCCATTGGAAAGCCCTAAACATAATCTCAAGAAACAGACAAAATAAACTGAAAAAAAGGTCATAAATGATATGTACCCTCCAAAGAGGTATAAAGAGTATAGATGCAAAATACCCACCAGAAACCATCCAAACAGCCTCCAAATGCTTCCATTGGAATGCCCTAAACATAATCAAAAGAAGTAGGCAAAATAAACTGGCAAAAGAAGTCCCTAAATGCTCTGTACCCTCCAAAGAGGTACAGAGAGTACAGATGCAAAATATCCCAAATAAACCATCCAAGCAGTCATCAAATTACTTCCATTGGAAAGCCCTAAACATAATCTCAAAAAACAGGCAAAATAAACTGGAAAAAATGCCATAAATGATATGTACCCTCCAAAGAGGTACAGAGAGTACAGATGTTAAATACCCACCAGAAACCATCCAAACAGCCTCCAAATGCTTCCATTGGAATGCCCTAAACATAATAAAAAAAGTAGGCAAAATAAACTGGCAAAAGAAGTCCCTTAATGCTCTGTACCCTCCAAAGAGGTACAGAGAGTACATATGCAAAAAAATACCCAGAAATCATCCAAGCAGCCATCAAATTGCTTCCATTGGAATGCTCTAAACACAATCTCAAGAAACAAGCAAAATAAACTAAAAAAATGCCATAAATAATCTGTACCCTCTAAAGAGGTACAGAGAGTACAGATGCAAAATACCCCCCAGAAACCATCCAAACAGCCTCCAAATACTTTCATTGGAATGCCCTAAATATAATCAAAAGAAGTAGGCAAAATAAACTGGCAAAAGAAGTCCCTTAATGCTCTGTACCCTCCAAAGAGGTATAGAGAGTACAAATATAAAAAATACCTAGAAATCATCCAAGCAGCCATCAAATTACTTCCATTGGAATTCCTTAAATATAATCTCAAGAAACAGGCAAAATAAACTGAAAAAAGGCCATAAATACTCTGTACCCTCCAAAGAGGTACAGAGAGTACAGATGCAAAATACCTCCCAAAAACCATCCAAACTGTCTGTAAATGCTTCCATTGGAATGTTGTAAATATAATCAAAAGAAGTAGGTAAAATAAACTGGAAAAAGAAGTCCCTTAATACTCTGTACCCTCCAAAGATGTATAGAGAGTACATATGCAAAAAAGCTCATAGAAATCATCCAAACAGCCATCAAATTACTTCCATTGTAATGTAATGAATATTATCTCAAGAAACAGGCAAAATATATTGGAAAAAGAAGTCCCTAAATGCTCACTCCAAAGAGGAATGAGTCAAAAAACACTAAAAATAAAAATTCAACATAAAAGCATCCAAATTGCTTCTAATGGATGTAATGAACATATTCTCTTCAGACATACCAGGAATATCACTAACAAACTGTAAGAAAATGCACGAAAAATATTACCGATGAATTTCTATTTAATACATCCTCAACTAAATTGGTCACTATTTCCTCAACGTTCTCCATCTTCATGGTTCTTTTATAAAAAGGAAATGAGATTTTCTATTTCTCTTCTGAGCTCCTTTTGCCTAAAAAAACTAACCTTAAACCCTAAATTTATCTATATATTTCTTTTAAATTCCTCCCGTGCATTCCAATGATGCTTCAGTATAAGCGGCATCATGAATCCCATCCCTTTACAAATCGTTATCTCTGTTAACTACTAAACGGGAAAAAATCGGGGCGTGTACATGGATTGAGTCCTAAACGCGTGAACTCGGTAATATTTTCTCCCCGCGTAGGCTTCTCAATCGTTCCCTCTTAGCAGAAACTACTCCCACTCTCCCGTTTAATTTTCTCCCTTAACTACAAGAAACCGTTCCCCCTCCGCCCTCGGCTCCGTCTCCCTCAACCGTGAAGAGCAAACTGCAAGAAACTTACGTAACTCCCTCTCTCTCTCTCTCTCTCTCTCTCTCTCTCTCTCTCTCTCCCTCTCCCGCTCATTTATGGCTACGCCCGTGAACGTTGTCCACCGCAGGAGTCTCCTCGCCTCCAACGCCAGCTTATCCGTCCACGCTGGACCCATCGCCCTCTCATTCTCCATTTGGTCTAATTTCTTCGCCGCCCAGAAACTCATGGAACGAGCACCACACTAATAACACTTACAATGGATACAATGTGAATTCAACCCAATAATCAAGTAACCCATCGAGCAACAACAGTACATTTTATGGTGGATCAACTACAATACATCGTTTCTTTGGATGTGTCAATTCATTATACATCCAAGAACCATTGGAGCAACAACAATAAATCATTTGAGGGAATTTGAGTTCATCTCATCCACATGATTCATATCACGATATCCTTTAAATTCAAACCGGTCGAGTTACTTATAGAATAACAACAACATTTCTTGTCCGAGCCTCAAAATCCCCCGGTTAGTACATGGGACAACAGAAAGAAAGTTGCGGTGGATTTCCTCAGCGAACAATGGTTCACCTTGGTCGGACTGAATCTTTGGTGTGAACGAATGACTATTCGGGTAAAAGCTTGGAAGGATCTTGTGTGACAGAGCACCCGTTGGACATGTCCCGGCGAAGGGCGAGAGATGGTTTCGTCGGCTGCTCAAATCAAGGATATTTCGAACTTAGCGGATACGATGAAGATTTCTCTCAAATTATGCCAAAGGGAGTTAACAGTTTGTTGTCACTAAGAGGAAGACTCCTCTAGAGAGAAGAGTCCGCATCACAATATAATAGAAGCTTTCCTTTTGTTAGCTCTGAACCTGAGAAAGAAACAACAGCTGAAGAAAAGGATATTTAATAATTTTCCAGATTAACTGTTGTAAGTTGGTTTGAAGACCTCGTTGTGCTCAGCAAGGTGCGACGAGATGAAAACCGGTTGTGATGTCATAGACACCACTCACAGGCGTGTCGAGTAAAAATAACCCAATGCAATCTGGGATGACGTCGGGAGGCTGCCGAAATTTTGTCTAATTTCCAGACTTAGAAAAAAAAGGAGGGATGATTTTATATTGCATTGTATGTATTCTTTGCAGGTTTGAAGGCTTCGTTGTGCTCAGCAGTGTGCGACAAGATGAAAAAGACTGATTGTGGTATCGCAAGACACCACTCACTATGCTCGCCAGGCATAGCAAGCAAAAAATACCCCCAATCACACACTGGGGATGACGCCGGCTTTGAAATTTCACAAATCTTTTGACTTAGAAAAATGAGAGAATGAAATGAGGTAATTTAGGAGCACTAAGTAGGAAAACCTATAGCTAATTTCAAACTAAAAGAGGAAAGTAAGAAAAAAGGGGGGGAGCCTTTAAAGCAAATTTTGGGAAGAATAGAATATTCATTCAAAATCTAAGTAAAGTTTGGGGAAGGCTAATATTAAACTAACAAACTTGTTGGAGGCTAATATTAAACTCACAAGCCTTAATTATAATTTCTTATGGCTTAAATTGAAACGGTAAAGTGAGTTCTCTTTTCTTGTAAATTTCTCAAAATTAAGCAAGCTTTAATTAGAATTGAGGGGGGACTAGTGCTAAATGCATAACGAATTTGCAATAAATGCAAAATCTAAGGATAAATCCAAATTGAGTTTAATAACTCATATACGAATATGGAGGTGATTACAATGCTAGCTAATAAGTATAAGTGGGGCCAAAGCAATAAATACTAAAATTGACATAACTTATCAAAGTTGATGTAAATTGAGTATAATAAAGTTGGGAAAATTATGAAAACTCAACAAGTAAACTAAGTGCCAGTAGTGTGTTAACCTGCAATCTAAACTAAAATGCTTTCTTCGTTATCGGATTTGTAACCCTTTGTAGCGCAGGAGAACTAAATCAAAATCTACAAAAAAATATAAGGCCTCCTTTAATAAAAAATTAATAAATTTCATCATAATTATGATTTTCAAGAGCGATAATTTTATTAATTAGATGAAATTAGCTAAGCTATAAATTCCTGCATGTGCTCGCACATAGAGATTTCAGGTGCAAATTTTAATGTCTAAAAAGGCAGCGCAGGCTAAATTGAAATATATTAAATATTAATCTGAAAATTTTAATAAGATATTAGATCAACTTGCAACGCATTCTTCGCCACCGGATCTGCAACCCTTTGTACAAGTACACAGAAGGCGATACTAAATCAAAATTTACAAAAATCATAAGGCAACCTTTAATAAAAAATTAATAAATTACATTCTAATTATGATTTTCAAGAGCGATAGTTTTATTAATTAAATTAAATTATCTAAGCTATAAATTCATGCATGAGCTCGGACATAGAGATTTTAAGTGCAAATTTTAATGTCTGAAAAGGCTGCGCGGGCTAAAATTGGAATTAAATGAAAATACAAAATTAATTTTATAATTCAAAAAAATATAAACTACCTAAATTCTTAAATACACCCGCATGTGCCCCGACACTATGTTGAATGCCTAAATTCAAGTGTCTAAGGATGCTGCGCGGGTTGCTTCCCAGTTTAGTCTTAAGACTGAGTTCGGGTTAACAAAACCTAAAAACCTATAATAAGAGCTTCAAATCAGTTAAATATCTAAAAAAATGATTCTATCAGGCGATAGTAGATCTAATCCTCTGTTAGCAGCTAAGCAGAGTTGACATGATATAAAGCTCTTAAACATATTCAAATTAATCAAATTTTTAAATCAAATTAAGTTGCTTCCCGGTTTAGTCATAAGACTGGGTTCGAGTTAACAAAACCTATTAACCTATAATAAGAGTTTCAAATTAGTGAAATATCTAAAAAATTAATTTTGTCAGATGACAATATATCTAATCATTTGTTAGAACCTAAATAGAGTTAATAAGATCTAAAGCTCTTAAACATATTCAAATTAATCAAAATTTCAAATCAAATTAAGTTGCTTCCTGGTTTAGTCATAGGACTGGGTTCGGGTTAACAAAACCTAATAACCTATAATAAGAGTTTCAAATGAGTGAAATTTTTGAAAAAAATTGATTCTGTCAGGTGACAGTAGATCTAATCCTCTATTAGCAGTTAAACAGAGTTGACAGGATCTAAAGCTCTCAAACTTATCCAAATTAAATAATTTTTCAAATCAAATCAAATCAAATCAATTTTTAAATATCAATCTAAAACTTTTTAAATGAAACTCTATCATTAAAAACTTGAACCAAACTCAATCTATCCACCTGCTGCAACAGTTTGTCGGGGTTGACAAACTAAGAAAACTCTAGCTCACAAAGGAGCTAATGTCAAATCAAGTATTATGCTATGTTCACTCTCAATCAATCTCTTGACAGTAAGGACGTGGCCCGTGTTCTTTGAACTGTGTTGCTTGGCCAGTAGGCTCCACAGATGAAGCAGTTACGATTAGAGTCCTCTTATCGGGTGGTTTGGCTAGTCCGGCTCCATTATATTATGATCACGACCGTAGCCCGTATGGTACCCAATAGCTTTGTCCTTTGAGTTGTGAATCATAGGGTATACTTGATAGGGAAAATAACCCTCTGTCAGCTAAGGTAGACTTAAAACTGTCTCCTTAGACAAACACCACCCTAGGTCTACAAGAATTTCTTGGGCGTAACCCATGTGTCTTGATGTGGATCTTTACGTCGGGTTGGGTCAAGCTCCTTTGACTAAGTAGAGGACTGCGATTGTCCGGATGATGGAACCATGGGATTTAGATCGGGCACATCATCATTCCCCCAACCATCCGGTTTAAGCTAAAATGATGAAATTCATATCTTAAATCCTAAAACTCTACATGATGATACTATACGCTATGCATTTTACGATGCAATGACTAGCCTTAATCGAAGATTCTCTCTCACTTATTGGGAGAGGTAATTAACTATAGGGGCTTGCGCCTATAGGAAACCTAGAACCAGATCTAAAGTCCTCACTAAATGAGGGCGAAATCTCTGGGTAGTGTCTTATCTACTATTCCATCTGCCTTCTGAAAATTACAGCGACATTTTAAACCACTCTCTTCATCGAAGAGGTTGGTGGCGAATTTTCGGAGTCCACAGAGAGTTCCAGAATGAGGTTATATACGACTATATAATGGAAGTTAAGGCATTGGTGTCAGGTGGCTGATTAGTAGCGATGGCGGTGGTGCTTAGGTGATGTGGACTTTGAGTTTATTGTTTCTCTGTAGTTCTCTTTCAGTTTTCTTTCAAATTCACTTTTAGCTCTATTTGTACCTCATGCAATAATGAGATTTTATTTATAGAATTTGAGAGAAATATTTTGATAATTATAGCCAAAATCTAAAGTACTATATCGGATAGTTCATATTGATTCTCTTGATTGCGGTGTTATTTTTTTATGATTTGACCATTCAAACTACCTCTAGTGATATTGTGTTTGGATTCATCTCACAGCCGATTTGACTATAAGGGGTGCCAAAAAAATTATTAACTCGACATGAACCGGACGAATAATTGAGTTGTTGACTCAAATAATTTTTTGTTTGAGTTGAAGAAATTCACCCGTTTGATATTTCGGGTTGGGTTCGGGTTGACCCACAAACTCAAAATTGACTTGATTTTGACTCGCCAACTCGAATTTGACTCAAAATTTACGATTTTTACCCATGAATCAATTTGACTCAATTTTGACTCGATTTTGACTTAAAATACATATATAAATACATCATTTGAGATGTCGTCAATTGAAATCGGGTCGAAGTTCGAAGTTGAAGTTTTGACGCAATAAACGTCGGTCAGGTTTGGGTCAAACTTATTAATTCGGTCAAAAGTTAGTCAAAAAAACCCGTCGACCCAAATTAACACCTCTAACTATATGTATGTTGTATTTGGACATCATTTGATCACCCAAATAATTTCTTGAAATTTTTATTTATATTTTTGAGCTTAATTTGAGATTATTTGGCCTCTGATTAACTCAATCTTGAGATTTCGAGGTTACGGATCCATCCGGTGAGAGCAGGCTTCAGCGAGGGCGCCACATAGCGCTGGCGCCCTGGCTACCGCTGCATGTTGCGGCGCGGGCTGCCGGTTCGGCCGCGGTCACGAACGACGCTGCTGAACGGACATTACGCTGGTCTCTGCTCGCTGAGCGCGATCGGCCGGAAGATCGGTCGCGGAACGGGGAGGGTCAGCGCGACGAGTCTGTGGCGAACGCCGGCGGCCAAGCGCTGGCGGTTGGCGACTGCGTCGGATTCGGCCCCGCTGAAGAAGCATACGGCCACTTGAGCTGGCGGCGGTTTCGCCCGAGGATTGCGCCACACGGGCGAAGCGGTTTCAACCCGGCGGTTTGGACCGGCGCGCGACCTGGAACGACGGTTTTGACGGTTTTGACGGTTTCAGGTTTTACCCTTTTGCTAGAAGGTCTATAAAACCCTACGGGAGAAGGCACCTTCTCTTCTCCTTTAGAAGGTCGCTGAAGCGATCAAGGCCGCGGTACCGTTGTTCGTTTTCCTCGAAGAGGCGTCAACCGCCGCGGACCGTCGGTTTGAGGCGATCACACCCTGATTTACGTTGTTCGGTTTTCCCTCGAAGAGGTGTCAACCCGGCGGACCGTCTGGAGGCGATCAAGACCCACGGTATTTACGTCTGTTCGCCCTAAGAGGCGCCAACCGGCTGGACCGTCCGGGTTTGAGGTGATCAATACCCGACCGTCGTTGTTCGGTTTTCCTCGAAGAGGCGCCAACCGGCCATGGCGACCGTCCGGAGGCGATCAAGACCCAAGACTTACATCGTTGTTCCGCTTTTCCCTCAAAGAGGCGTCAACCGTTGATGGACCGTCCGGGGAGGCGGAGACGATAACAGACGGCGAGGTGGCACACGGTTGGCCGGCCATAGTGGTCGACGACGTGACCGCGATGGTCGGCCGACGGGTGGTCGCAATAACGGCGACGGTAGTGACCACCAACGGGAGGTTAAATGACCGGCATTAGAATCGATGGAGACCGCCGCCGGTAGATGGGGATGACCGGCGACGATGGTGGTGACCAGATTGCCGGTGATGGTCGGTAGAATTGACGATGGTGGCTACGGACCAAATGGTTACAACGGGGTGGTCGGCAGCGGTCAGAGTCAGAAACGAACCTGGCCAGAATGTGGGGATGACCGCGACGCTAGGTGACCGGAGAAAATTCGGGCGATGGTCGTGATAACGACAAAATGGCCACCAGGGTATCGGCAGAACCGGTGACGTAGTCGACGGCAATCGTCCAGTATTGGGATGACCGACGATGGTGGTGACCGCGAAGATTGCCGGTGATGGTCTACAGAAGTACCGGCAGCAGAATCGCGGTGACCTAATATAGTACCAGTGGGGGTCGGCACAGAATAGATGCAACGATGGTAGAGAGATAGCGGGATGACCGGCGACGTTGGTGGTGACCGGAGAAAATTGCCAGCGATGGTCGGCGGTAGTGACCGGCGATAGTAGTCGGCGGCCAACGGGGGTGGTCGGCAGCCGCAATGCGATGGTAGTCAACCAGCGCGACGACGTGATTGGGGATGACCGGCGATATGGTGGTGACCGGGCGGTTGGGCGGCCGGTGGTGGCGGCAACCGGGCGATGGTAGTCAGATGCACCGGCGTAGTAAATGGGATGACCCGGCGAAGATGGTAATAAGATTGCCGAAATGGTCACGGCAGTGACCAGTCGCGGTGAAACATTAGGAAGGCGACCAATGACGTCGGCGACCGGCGATCGCTGTTGGCGTGACGGGTGGTCGAATGACAACCGGCGCAGTGACGCGGGTGACTAACGCCGGTAGTCGGCGGGATGACCGGCCACGATGGATTTTGACCTATCAGGATGTTTATTAAGTGTTACCGATGATGTTAACTAGAAGAGGTTGAATTGAATCCGCCGAGGATTTTGACCCATCGAGGTTGTTTGTCGAGTGTTACGATGATGTTAACTGTGGAAGAGGTTGAATTGAATCCCGAGGATTTTGGCCCATCAAGGTTGTTTATCGAGTGTTTTTTATCGGTAACCTTTATGGAAGAGGTTGAATCAATCCACCGAGAATTTTGACATTTCGGGTTATTTGTCGAGTGTTACATGGCGCAACTGTATGGAAGAGGTCAATTGAATCCACCGGGATTTTGACCTATCCGTTGTTTGTCGTGGTGTTACCTGGCGACGCTAACTGTATGGAAGAGGTCATGGAAGTCCACGGACCTTTGACCTATCCTAGGTTGTTTGTCGAAGTCTTTGCTCGATGCGTTAACGTGCGGGAAGAGGTCGTCTACCAAAGACCTTTTGACCTATCCTAGGTTGTTTGTCGAGTCTTTGCTCAATGACGTTAACTCGGTGGAAGAGGTCGGAAGTCCACCAAGGACGTTTGACCTATCTTGTTAGTCGAGTTTTGCTCGACGTTAACCCGCATGGAAGAGGTCATGAGAAGTCTACCAAAGACGTTGACCCCGGTGTTTGGTCGAATATTATTGACGACGCTTAACCTGTATGGAAGAGATTGAATTGAATCCGCTGAGGATTTTTGACCTATCCGAGGTTGTTTGTCAGAGTCTTTGCTCGATGACGTTAACCTTTATGGAAGAGGTTGAATTGAATCCACTGAGAATTTTTGACCTATCCGAGGTTGTTTGTCAGAGTGTTACCCATGGCGCAACTGCATATGGAAGAGGTCGAATTGAATCCACTGAGGATTTTTGACCTATCCGAGGTTGTTTCTCAGGGTTTTACCCGATGACGTTAACCTGTTTGGAAGAGGTCATGGGAAGTCCACCAAGGACCTTTTGACCTATCCTAGGTTGTTTGTCAGAGTCTTTGCTCACGTTAACTGGGGAAGAGGGAGTCTACCAAAGACCTTTTGACCTATCCTAAGTTGTTTGTCAGAGTCTTTGCTCAATGACGTTAACCTGTGTGGAAGAGGTCGTGAGAAGTCCACCAAGGACGTTTTGACCTATCCTGGGTTGTTAATCAGAGTCTTTGCTCGATGACATTAACTTGTATGGAATTGGTCGAATTAAAACATCCGTTTGTGGTTGTAGCCAAAGTTGCTCCTTAACCTGGTCGTTTTCCATGAGTATGAGTGGAAAATATAATTTGCAAAGCTATATATCTTCTCAATGTTGAAATATCCTCCAACTTTGACTTGTTTCTTGGGATGGAAATCAATTAGATGCTTAACATGCATCTTTTGAGATTAAGAGTTGCCCCAGTCGACAAAATCGAAGGAACAAGGTTTGATGAATCTTCATTCTTCGCCATGCTCTTTAAAAGCTTGAAATGCTCCACCTCGATGGTGGTTTTGATCTTGTTGAAATTTGGTCGTCATACAAGATGAAATAATGGGAATCAATTTCCCAGACGGCCAAATGCGTGCTAGAAACCGGTAGAGTAAAAGTTTACGCCTTAGCTTCTTTGGAAAGTCCAGCACACACACACGTATTTAAAGAGTGAACAATAAAACTATAGAATTTTTATGTGGAAAACCTCGAAAAGAGGGAAAAACCACAAGGCTTAGCCCAGTAAAAAGCTTCCACTATGTATCTGTTTCAGAGTACAAGATCTTCCCAATGGGAATTATATGAGAAAGGGACAACAAATAAGACAATGTAATGGACACGACGAATGAATGATGTTGACATAATGTTGACGATGACGTGTGATGATGATGTCAACGATAGATGATGATGGCAACAATGGTCGACGACCACGAGGATCGATGGTGGCGCCGGCGGTTGACAACCAGTGGTGGCATGATTGTGCTTGGAGGATCTTTAGAGCTCCTCTCTCTTGCCTCCCTTCTCCTTCTTCACTTGGCCTCCCCTCATATGAGGAATGAGTGATTATTTATAGATTGGAGAGTGGCGTCTGAATACATGCAAAACCCGCATTCACTCTAGTTCATCTGACTCATGATGATTCCCTGATCATATGATGTATTTTGTGTATTTGAATGCTCAAACGAAGTCGAATTATAAGATCTTTGGCTTGTTAGAACCTCGAGCGCCGATTATTATAAACATTTCATATTTGAGAGTCGATTGATACAAACGCCGATCTCTAGTCTGATTTCGATTAGCTGCTTTCGCAAGATTCGTGCTTCGATTAGAGAAATTTTCAGGGTTATATCATTAATAATAATAAATTTTGATCTGAAATTGAGATAATTCGAACTGATCTGTAGCCGACTGAAAAAATTCGATCAGATTTTTTTTCATGGCCCTGACTCAAAATTTTCGATTACGATTCAATTTTCTATTGAACTTTTCAGCGATCTTTAGTTTTTAAGCAAAATTAAAAACCTGAAGTGGCATTTTAATTCTAGATGAGCCCTAGGACACGAACACGCACATTTTTGAAGTTGGACTAGAGAGTGGAGACCCCGTAGACTACAGGCCGACCCCGTAGCCCTAGGACACGGACACGATCTTTACTTTTTGAAAATATTGTTTATCATTTATTTGTGTAAGAAATATAATTAAAATTTTATTTTGATCAAAGCTATCCCTCTTATATTTACATACCACTTTCTTTTGCCCGGCATAAGAGAAAATAGTTCAAACAAAAATTTAAGTAAAGTTTGAATATTATTTAAATAAGCTTCGAGTGTAATCCGGGTAACAATTATATAAGATTCAAATAATATTCAAGCAATATTTAAACATAACTTAAATTAATTATAACAAAACAAAATTAAATATTTAAGATCAACTTGTTTTTTTTTTTTAGATGAAGGGGTGCCGCCTTGGCCCACTTTCAAGAAGTACAAGTATAAATAATCCCACCTAGCGTCCCATTTATTTTCTGCACTGCCTGATGAAAATCAACACAAAGAAGTTCTCAGTCGTGCTCGTCCATCCCAACTAAACTAAGGGCGGTGGGTTATATATCATCAAAATAAGTCATATGATCATTTAGTTTAATTTCATAATTGAAGGACTAATAAGTTATTGAGCTGGAAGCAGCTAGATTTTGAATACGACCGTCCACATCTTTTTTTTAAAAAAGTAATCCAAATTTAAATATTTTATAAATAGAAATTATTTGATAAAAAGAAAGATTTATTAATTGAAAGATGACAAGAATCTTAAGGGTCAGATTTTGAGATATAGAGCAAATCTCTCTCTCTCTCTCTCTCTTCTCTCACTCTCTCTCTCTCTCTCTATTTCTCTCACTCCCTGAAAAGACTGTGAGTCTTCTTCCTCTTGGCCTCAATATTGGAATTGAATACAGGCTACAGTACTGAGGAAGCTTAAAGCTTTAGTGATATTTGTTTGAGAAAAATAATATTTTCCTCTCCTTCTGTAATTATGACTCTGCTGTTACTATCGATCGGCGATGAGATATTGGAACGGCTCAATCGCACTGCTTGGCCGATGAGAGAGCCACCGGCCTCTCCGTCAGATTGGGCCGATCCAATATCACACGCCCCCTTTAGCCTTACTGCATATTATCTTTATCTTATTTTATATGCATGATCAGGTGAGTATTTCTAACGATTTTTTTTTTTAGAGTTTGAACATTCAAATTCGATTATTATTATTATTATTTTCATTAACTGAATCTTTCGCCATATATACTTTTACTTGTGCTTATTCATAGTTCTTTAATTGAAAAATTATTATTTGTAAAGTCTAGATATAGACTATAGTTTCTAGTTTCAATAACACAGGATTATATGTCACTCAGCCAATACAGAACTAATATGCATATAAATATTATATATTATCATATATTTATTATTACATTAATATACAAAATAAACAACAGTTGCATATTAACTGAGTACTATATAATATTATTGACCCTCGAAAATTCGAAAGAGACGAATCTTGGCGTAGAAACCTCTGATACAATCAAGACTAACCGAGATCAGCGTTGTTATCAATCGACTCTTAAACATTGAGTTTATACTCAAATCGAGCGCCTTGACGAAATAATCTAACAAGCCCAAGATATCATAATTCGACATCATTTGAGCATTCAAATACACAAAATACATCATATGATCAAGGGATCATTTTGAGCCGTCAGATCGTGGAGGGGGGTTTTGCATGTATTTACAGACGCCACTCCTCCACCTATAAATGGCCTCATTCCTATGAGAGGCCAACCAAGAGAGAGGAGAGAGATCTAAAGCGAAGATTCTACAAGCACAATCCCCGCCACCACTGACGCCGTCCACCACCCAGCCGCCATGATCCCCGTCGTCAATCTTCTCCATCATGATGACTTTCATCGGCCGATGTCCCTCGTTGATCATCATCTCACTAACTAGAATTGTTACCACCAATGTGACTATATAGTTGTTGTTCTCTCATACGCAATCCTATAATCGTTATCGGAAGATTTTGTACTCAAACAGATACATAGTGGAAGATTTTAGGGCTAGGCTCGTGGTTTTCCCTCTTCGAGGTTTTCAGAAAATTCCGAGTTTTCTTGTTCACTCTTTAAATCCCGTGTGCCGGATTTCACAACAAAGCAAAACTTTCCTCTACCAACCGGTTTTCAAGTACGCAATGGCCATCCAGGAAGTTGATTCTCATTATTTCATCTTGTTTCACCAAGTTTTAACAAGATCAAAACCACCATCTCGCCTCCTGGTTATCGCCTCGTTATCGCCTCTCGCTTCCAAACTGACGAGACGAGCTGCTTGACGCTTTCGAGGAAAATCAGAGACACGACGTATGTACCTCGGGCTTTGATCGCCTCCGAACCCGGATGGTCCGACGAGTACAGTTGACGCCACTTTCGAGAGAAAATGACACAACGATATGGCCTTGCTCGCTTCCAAACCCGTCAGGTATAGTCCTCTTCGAGGGAAAATCAGAGACACGATGTGTACCGGGCTCAGCCCAAACCTTCTCTCAAGAAGAAGAGAAGGTGCCTTCTCCTCGCCCTGGGAGGATTTTATAGACCTCTTTAAAAGTAAATGTAAAAAAAAAAAAAAAAAAAAAAAAGCCGTCATGAAGCGCCTCAAACGGCATGAATACGGTTGTTTGACCGCCAATGTTTCTTTTCCAGGCTGCGACCTACTGTTTCATTTACGACATAGCCCGCCTCCCGCGCTGAGCCAACCTCGCTTTGCGGCCGCAACCCACGCTGACTCGAAGCTCCAGCACCACTTCATAGCCTCGCGACTGCTTCATCTGCCGACCCGACTTGTCTACTTATTACCCATTGGGCGAAGACCTTTCTTCGCCCATGAAAACTGGCACTCACCAAGAATTTCGCTCTGTAATCCAACCTCAAACCAGCGTGCAAGCCAGAATGTCTGCGGGTCCATAACTCAAATCTTCCACGCTGCGCATACATCCATGCTCGCACCCGCTTCATGGCCATAATCTTATACTCCCATGAAGATATGTTCTCTCAAAATGTATGGTTAACGAACCCGCAAATTTCATTGAAGAATCTGCTATTTTCAAATATTCGGCATATATATTTTTGGATGATTGAGATAATATCATCCAAAAATAGGGGGCAACTGATATGACCCTGAAAATTTCACTAGTCGAAGCACGAATCTTGACGTAGAAAGCAATCTGATCGTGAATCAAGACTAACCGAGATCAAGCATTTATTATCAATCGACTCTTAAACATGGAGTGTTTATAGTCAAATCGGCTTTGACGAAATCTAACAAGCCCAAGATATCATAATTCGACATCATTTAAGCATTCAAATACACAAAATACATCATATGATCGGGGATTATTTTGAGCCGTCAGGGCGGGAGTGCACGTATTTTATAGACGCCACTCCTTCAATCTATAAATGGCCCCTCATTCCTCATACGAGGGGAGGCCAAGCAAGAGAGAGGAGAGAGCTTTAAAGCTTGAAGATTCTCCAAGCACAATCTCCAACCACCGCCACGGGCCGCTACCGCCGCCACATCCTCTCGCCGCCAATCTTTTGCCTTCCATCATGATGACTTTCATCATCGGGCCGACGTCCTCATTGTTCACCATCATCTGCTACCACTAGCAATTTTACCACCTGAACGTGACTATATAGTTGTTGTTCCCTTCTCATATGCAATCCTGTAATCCCGTTATCGGGAAGATTTTGTACTCTGAAACAGATACATAGTGGAAGATTTTTACTGGGCTAGGCCCCATGATTTTTTCTCTCTTTTCGAGATTTTTCATGTAAAAATTCTGGAGTTTTCTTGTTCACTCTTTAAATTTCTGTGCGTGTGCTGGATTTTACAACAAAGTTAAAGCGTAAACTTTCACTCTATCGCAACTGATTTTCTAGCACGCAACAATTATATTAAAGTTAAAATCTAAATAAAGAGATCTTCCTCCAAAAGTTCGCCAGAATTCTGCAAATTAAGCTTAGAAAGCTTGTTTGGATGCCAAGTCTCTTTGGTTGCCTACGTGAGCTAAAACATCCTTAGTTTGATGCTAATGGTAATTTTTAATTATTTAATTAGTGAATAATTCTATGAGAGCTTTGATATTATATATATGTGAGAGACTTTTGAAGAACTACAGTTTACGTAACAGTTTTCATAAGTAGTTTATCATATCCTATTGAAAGCGATAAATTCTTGCTCGGCAATATCATTTTAGCTATTGGAACTGTGGCTTATCTTGCCATAATTATTTAATTTGAAAAATGCTTGTCATTACTGTTATTGCTCACTAAAAAAGCTTTATACATAAAGGATTTGTTTACATCTTAGAGGAGCTATAATTAGAGATATCATTATTTATAGTATAAAAGTTCCTATATCAATAAGAAATGTCTTACCTTTGAGTGAGATTTGAACTATTGATTTATGTAATTGGAAGTAATCAATTTGTTTTTACCTAAATCTAGAATCGATCACGATCCAATTGGAGTACCTCTACGAATAGACCTCAGAAAAAAAAAATATTAAGAACGGCAGCAAGTGATTGAGTTTATATATATATATATATATATATATATATATATATATATATATATATATATATATATATATATATATATATATATATATATATATATATATATATATATATATATATATTTATATTTGATTTGGCTATAGGTGGAAAAGTTCATTAATGCGGAGACATATATGTTAGAAAAAAAAGACAAATTTGATTTTTTTTTTTTTTTAAACTTAATAAGGAGTTATAAATTTGCATAAAAAATACATCGATTGATTCATAAGATCACTAGCTTGTGATTTCTACGATTGTCATAGCTCTGATTGAGACATAGATTTGTTATGATTGATGATCAACTTATCTGATATCTGTGTTAATTGATTGTCTCCTCGGTATTGAAGTACTATCGAAGCTTGGTGATGATACTTAAAAGCTCAAAGCCTGCGATCGACTTAGCAAAGCTTTTTTGAGATGGATCGCTTCCTCTCTATCTCTACAAGCCATCATCAAATAGTTCCAGATTTTATATAAGTTTTAGAATCAGATATCTATTTTGTATCCTCAAAGAGATATGAGATCATATCAGTAAATTTAATTTGCATAAAAAACCTTTATTATGTACTGTTTGCAGAATTAAATCGGATAGGTGCAGCCTATCGTATTAAAATGTAGAAAGATGTGACATAAAGTTATTTGTATGATTTTAGATAAGTATTATTTAAATTTTAATTGATTACTTAACTGATATAATAAGTTTAAAAGTAAGTTTGATATTTTTAAAATGTATTCTAATTAAATGTTTATTATGATATTTTTAATATATTTTTTTTCTTTTTTAGAGATCATGGCTTTTTTTTTGCGTAACCATCATTTCTCTCATGACTGACAGATAGTTTAAACAAGTATTGGTTGAGCTCGAATGATATGAGTTCATATCCCCAAACCAACAACAGAAATAAAAGATAGAAGGCGGGTTAAAAGATTTCACAAGTTCTCCCAAATTATAACATCAAACAGAGAATAAATTACAGCAAACCAGAAAGAATAAAGAATATAATAAGATAAGACAAACATAACAGTTTGTACAACAACAGAGAGCAGTAGGATAAATAATTCTAGCTATAACAAGATAAGATCCCAAAGAACAAAACTGTATTAAATACAATAATATACAAAACAGCTCAAAAGCAAGACCAACAGAAGCAAGGGGATATTAGATCAGCTAATAAAATAACCTAGTCCAAGAACCGATAAAATACAAGGCCATAATAGAAATAACTGTCAATAAAACAAACTACAAGCACCACTAATATCCGAATGATATTTAATGACAAGCAAGATTAATGTATAGTAAATTAGAAGAGGCATAGCAGACCAAATCTAAGAAGAGCATCAAAACTATAAATAGAGATGGGAAAAGCAAACGAGGATGAAGAAATATTTCAAGAATCTCCTCCTATCTCCTAATCTTCCTTCGAGCATTTCCACGGTGGACTAGGAATAACCCTTAACCCGCGGCCATCTCGGCTCCTTCCTTTCTCAGAACTCCCTCGGGAACTAGAAGGCTCCAATGGCCAAGACTCACTGGAAGCTCTTTCCAATTGAAACGAGTATCTTCCCGAAGCTTCATCGGATGGTGAGATCGTTCAAGAGCCTTCATCCCATCAGACGGCCGTCAATCCTCAGGTACATCACGATCGTCAATTTCTGACGTAATCCACTAAACACATCAGACGAAGGAACGTAATCTACCCCGCAAACAAAGATCGGCGTAGACTAAATAAACCAATCGACAAATCCAGTAAGGAATAATCCAGCGAGATCCAACGGGGTATCCAATCGGCCCAAAGCACCGGCCACTGACTCAACCTTTGACTCACCCGGGTTCATTCCACTCAGGAACGAGTCAACTCACTGGATCCAACTCAAGTCTCATCAAATAAGACGTGATCATCGAATTGTACTCAATCCAAGAACTAGGCACATATCATTGGTGCTCTACTACATCATCTAAATGGCGAAGGAACAAGACATACAAAGAAAAAACTCTAGAAGAATGTGGGAAGGCTGAATAAAAATGATGAGCAAATGACATCAATCACTCTAATCGAATGAAGTTTCAAGAAGATTGTCACTATAGGAGAAATTAGATAAATCTTTTCAAGATCAACAATCATGTATGTAACTCATACCCAATAGAATTTAATCATTCTACTAGACCTCAAATACAAAATGCTAAAGGTTGACATGCCAAGATTTAATGGTGAAAATCCAAGGGTTGGTTGTTTTTAAGCGATCAATTTTTCCAATATTATAATCTGTCTGAAGATTAGAAGTTCATAATAGCTTCAGTTTATATGGATGGCCCTGCACTCAGTTGGTACCAATGGATGCATATGAATAAACAGTTGCATTCATGGAACCAATTTAAGGATCAAGTCATTCAGAGGTTTGGACCTTCCATTTACAGAGATTTAAAGGGTGAATTAGCCAAACTTCAAATGTAAATACAAGACAAGAATTTTACAATGAATTTGAAGAGTTAGCAAATCAGATTTCAGGAATACCTCCTAATTTCTTACAAAGCTATTTTGAATCTGGCTTAAGGCATGATATTAAAAGAGAAGTTAGGCACACGCCCAAATTCATTGCAAAAGCTTTTCAATTAGCCAAATTAATGGAAGACAGATTAGCAAATGAACTTTATACAGCAAGATCCTCAAGAATTAATACATCTGTATTACTGAACAAATAACCTCCACTTCTTCCTACACCAGTTATGTCAAATAACAGCAGCAATAACCAAAACAGATCACATATTCCTATTCAGAAATTAACTGCAGCATAATTAGAAGACAGAAAAAGAAAAAGGCTTATGTTTCAATTGTGATGAAAGGTTTCATAGAGGCCATGTGTGTAAATCAAAGCTTTTTGCTCTTATGATAGTAAATGATGAGCAAGACTACAAATATACACCGGCAAGACTCGAAGTTAGTGAAAGAATTTCCAGAAATAAGCCTTAATGCTTTTACAGGACAGCCAAATCCCAGAACATTAAGGTTACAATGAATGATTGGAAACACAAAGGTACAGGTGCTGATTGATAGTGGCTCAACCCACAATTTTATTCAATCTAAACTAGTCAAGTTTATAGACCATACAGTAACTCCTGCCTCAGTTTTTAAAGTGTTAGTAGGGAATGGAGAAACACTAAAGTGTTCTGGAATCTGCTCTAATATTCCTATCCAACTACAATGATACACTTTCACTACTGATTGCTATCTTCTTCCTATGCAAGGAGCAGATGTGGTGTTAGGAGTTCAATGGCTAGAACAATTGGGTGAATGTACAACTGATTATAAAAAGCTCACTATGAAATTTTATCACAATGACAGATTAGTACAACTACAAGGGGATACCTCATCCAAGGTGGACAGCATTACATTCCATCAGTTCACCAAATTGCAAAACAAGAAAGAAATAGTTTTATACTTACAGATCAGAGAAATATCTGAGGAAACAGAATTCCCTACAAAGGAATTCAACCAATTACCTGAAGGGATACAACAAGTATTAGCACAATACCAAGAATTATTTCAGGTTCCAGCAAGTTTACCTCCCAAAAGGAATATAGACCATCAAATATAGCTGCCACCTAGAACTCAACCTGTCAAAATTAAAAAGTATAGATATCCTCACTTTCAGAAGACAGAGATAGAAAATTTGATTAAAGAAATGTTAGATCATAAGGGAAAGTACCGCCTTTTTTCATCTCCATTTTGCTAATAAAAAAAAAAGATGGCAATTTTGTGTGGATTATAGGGCTTTAAACAAAGTCACTATACCTGATAGGTTTCCCATCTCAACTCCTGAAGAGCTGATGGATGAGTTACATGGAGCCACTGTGTTTTCCAAGCTTGATTTGCGAACGGGATATCATCAAATCAGAATGGCAGAGGAAGCCATCTACAAAACTGCCTTCAGAACACATGAAGGTCACTATGAATTCTTAGCAATGCCATTTGGATTAACCAATGCCCCCTCAACATTCCAAACACTAATGAATTCAGTGCTTAAGCCATTCTTAAGGAAATTTGAGTATTTTTGATGATATACTCATATACAGTCAAACCTTGGAACTACACCAAAGTCATCTACAAGCTGTTTTAGAGCAACTAAAACAACATACCCTATTTGTCAAACCATCCAAATGTTCTTTCATTCAAGACAGAATAGAGTATTTGGGTCATATATTATCTGCACAAGGGATAGAAGTGGATCCAAGGAAAATCAAAGCAGACAAGCATGGCCTATGCCAACACAAGAAGTAGTTAAGAGGTTTTGGCTTAACAGGTGGTATTATAGAAAGTTTGTTAAAACTATGCAAAGAATGGCCTCCTTTAATATCAATGCTTGCTAAAAATAATTTCAATGGACGGAGGAATCAAAAGCGATTCAAACAACCGAAGAGGCTATGATATCAAAGACTAGCATTTCCAAATTTTGCTATTCCTTTTATCTTGGAAACAGATGCCTCGTGACGAATAGAGTCGATATTCAAAATAATCATCCTCTGGCTTATTTCAGCAAGAAGTTATCTCCAACAATGCAGAAAATATCAACATATGCTAGAGAACTTTATGCTATAACTGAAGTAGTTGCCAGATGGAGGTAATATTTGTTGGGCAATAAGTTTACTATCAGAACAGATCAAAAGAGCATTAGAGAATTAATGCAACAAACCATCCAAACTTCTGAACAACAAAGATTTCTAATTAAACTCTTGGGATTTGACTATGCTATTGAGTATAAGCCAGAAGTTTCTAACAAAGCTGCGAATGCCCTATTAAGAAAAGAGCCCAGTACAGAAGAAAATTCTACTGTAAACTAGTCAGAATTGTCTATGGCCCTAAACTTATATGCTTACACTCAACAATTCACAAAGTTGCTCCAACAAATTAAAGAGGAAATAAGCTCCAATAATGAACTATAATAAATGCAGAAGCAAATAGCAAACAATCCAATGATGTTTCCAAAGCATAAAATTGCTAATGGATTATTATACTATAAAGACAGGATTGTACTAGGCAAGAATTCAGATATCAGGAACATTCTTATCAGAGAATTACATTCAACACCAACATGAGGCCATAATGGGATTCATAAAATATTGGCTAGAATTTCTCAACAGTTCTACTGGAAAAAAATGAAAATACACATAAAATATTTTATATCAACTTGTCCTATCTGCCAATAAGTCAAATATGACACTCAGAAGCCTGCAGGGTTACTACAACCTCTCCTATACCAGCCAGCATTTGGGAGGAAGTATCAATGGATTTTATTACAGTCTACCAAAAAACAACTGTCATACTAGTGGTGGTAGATAGATTATCAAAATATGCACACTTCTTAGCCAACCGCTTTACGCTTCTTACATAGCTCAGATCTTTGTAGCAGACATAGTCAAACTATATGGGATACCACAAGGCATAATTTCAGATAGAGACCCACTCTTCATGAGTAATTTTTGGCAAGAATAATTCAAACTAAGTGGCACAACATTAAGCCACAGCAGGGCTTATCATCTTCAGACTGATGGTCAAACTGAGGTTACAAACAGAATCCTAGAATAATATCTAAGGAGTTTTGTCCTAGAGACACCAAGGAATTGGTTACAATTTCTTCCTTGGGCAGAATTCTCCTATAATACATCCATCAATACTTCCACCAAAATGACCCCTTTTCATATTGTCTATGGCAGACAGCCACCTACAATTATACCCTATAATGCTACCACTGCTACTAACATGGAAGTCGACTCAATTTTACAACAGAGGGACAAGATCATACAAATCCTTCAAACAAATTTACAAGAAGCTCAAAATAGGATGAAGCAAATGGCTGATAAACATAGAAGAGAACTTCATTTCAAAGTAAATGATTTGGTCTTGGTAAAATTACAGCCCTATAGACAGATTTCTATTTCGGGAAACTAGTATACAAAGCTCCAGAGAAGGTATTATGGCCCATTCAAAATTCTACAGAAGGTAGGAGCAGTAGCCTATAAAATAGAATTGCTAGAAACAGCAAGAATTCATAATGTGTTTCATATATCTAGAATGAAACTATACATATAGGATTCTTCCTTACATCCAGCAACCTTTCCAACTCAATTCGTAGAAGGGTAACCATTAGTCAGACCTATCAAAGTATTGGATCACAGAACAGTAGTAAAAGCAGCTAAACAAATCAAAGAAGTCTTAATACAATGGGATGGATTTTTACCAACAGATGCTTCTTGGGTGCCTATTGAAGAGATCCAAAAGATCTTTCCTGGGTTTGACCTTGGGGACAAGGTCAATGTGTGGGAGGGGAGTAATGATATGAGTTCATATCCCCAAACCAACAACAGAAATAAAAGGGATAGAAGAAGGCCAAGTTGGCTAAAGGATTTCACAAGTCCTCTCAAATTATAACATCAAACAGAGAATAAATTACAGCGGACCAGAAAGAATAAAGAATATAATAAGATAAGACAAATATAACAGTTTGTACAACAACAGAGAGCAGTAGGATAAATAATTCCAGCTATAACAAGATAAGATCTCAAAGAACAAATGTACTAAATACAATAATATACAAAACAGCTCAAAAGCAAGACCAACAGAAGCAAGGGGATATTAGATCAGCTAATAAAATAACCTAGTCCAAGAACCGGCCGATAAAATACAAGGCCATAACAGAAATAATTGCCAATAAAATAAACACAAGCACCACTAATATCCAGAATGATATTCAGAATGACAGAAGCAAGATACGTAATAGAATATAACAGAAATTAGTTACAAGAGGCATAGCAGACTGAAATCTTAAAAGAGCATCAGAAAACTATAAATAGAGATGAGAAAAGCAAACAGAGGATCGAAGAAATATTTCAAGAATCTCCTCCTTCTCTGTCTCCAATCTAATCTTCCTTCTCTGAGCATTTCCCACGGTGGACTTAGCCGGAATAACCCCTTAACCCGGTGAAGCGCCGACCATCTCTCTCTGGCTCCTTCCTTTCTCACGTAACTCCTCAGAACTCCGAAGGCTCCAATGGCCAACCCACCTGCACCAGCTCCTTTCCAATTCAAAATGAGTATCTTCCCCAGCAAGCTTCATCAGACGGTAGAGATCAGTTCAACCGAAGAGCCTTCGTCCAATCAGACGGTCGTCAATCCTCAGCTACATCACGATCGTCAATTTTCGACACCTGTAATCCACTAAACCCATCAGACGAAGGAACGTAATCTACCCCCGCGGCCTCAAAACAAAGATCCAAGGGCAGAAACTAAATCCAACCCAATCGACGGCTCAAATCCAGAGTAAAGAATAACATAATTTGAGTGCTAGATCCAACGGCTAAGGTAAAAGGCGCGGATCCAACGGTCTAGAAAGTACCCGCTCGCCGACCAGGACTCAACCCTTTGACTCACCCAGGTTCATTCCACTCAGGAACGAGTCAACTCACTAGATCCAACTCAAGTCTCATCAAATAAGATGTGATCATCGAATTGTACTCAATCCAAGAACTAGACACATATCATCGAACTCTCAAAACATGAATTTAAATTTGACAAATTAATTGTGTTTGAACTTGAGAGGTTAGTTCTGTGAGTTAGAGATAGAGGCGCAGATGAGTCGAGTTGAGCTCAAGCCACATTAGATTAGAGCTCGACTTGCATTATAGTTAGTCGGTTTGAACTCGAGCTCGAGCTCAGAGGGTGGGCTCGAACTCGGCTCGGGAACAAGAAATTAGGGTTGAGCTCGATGAATGAAATATGACCTTCTGCAGTTATATCTGAAAATAAATACTGTGAATCAATCTGTTGATAATATGAACCCTTAAACAAATGCATACTATGTTAGGTTAGGAAATAAACCTTCTGCAAACTTCAGTTTATAAAATCTAAAGGCTCGGCTGCAAACTAGAATAAAACCATTTTAAAATCATGAAAATAAAACCAAGAAAATAATAATAATCTCTATGCTTCAATGTTTCTTATAAGACACAAGGAAAATAAATCATTTTGTATGTCATCAAAATCATCATAAAACCACTATAAAATCATCAAAATTATCATAAAAGCAAAACAAAAAAGTTGAGCAGGAGGAAAAGGAAGAAAGACCAAAATAGAAAAGTGAATCACTTTGCATATCACTATAGAGAATAATTTCTATGTCTTAAGCCAAACAATGTAAGAAAAGGCAAATAGTGTTAAGATTATGGCGAAGTAGGAACAATGTTCTTTGTAAGTCATGCAGCCTGCGACGCTTCTTTCCAGTTCACAAATAGTCTCAGCAAATCACTAGTTTGAGTAACTCGATGAGCGACGAGCTTACGAGCTGAACCGTTGATAACTTGAAGACGAGCTCGATAAACAATTGAGCTATAATCTGAGCTCAATGCTCGATGAGCTCAGCTCATGAGCCTATTATAGAGTCAAGCTTGAATTGGCTCAGGAGTCGGCTTAACTTAGTTGCACCCCTAGTTAGAGTTGGCTAAAAAGTTAGCTAGTTTTCCAATAAAATAAGAAAATATATGAATACACGTCCAAGAATTATAACATTGGAAGCATAGATCATTAATAAATTAATATATAAAAGTTGGAAATTAGAAAAAATGTAATTAAGCAACATGTAGTTAATTAAATCAAGTTTGTGTGTTATAAATATTAATAAGCACTCAAAGTTACTGATATGGCACTTAAATCCTACTAGTAAACACTAATCTTGATAAAAGCAAGTTGATCCTCTAAACTAGTAGATCAAACACTTAAAATATCATTAGAAACTTTGGGATATTAGTTAAATCCCTAAATAGCTCTTAAACATTGAGTGTTTATAGTCAAATCGAGCGTCTTGACGAGCCGGATCTAACAAGTCTAAGATCTTCTAATTTCGACTTCATTTGAGCATTCAAATACATCAACGACGGTTTTTGACGAAGGAGAAAAAGAAGGTCGATGCAGTTGGAAGAAGCTCGATGCATTCAAATACATTCAAATACATTCAAATATATATAAAGTTATTTCTCTGGAATTACAAAAAAAAAAAAAAAAGAAAAGAAGAAAAGAAGAAGCTCGATGCAGTTGGAGAAAACTAAAGAGGAAAAGCTTTTAAAAAATAAAATTAAACCGGATTTTTTTTTTTTTTTTTTTTTTTTAATAAGTATCCACCCAATATTTCACTTATTTTGTGTGTGAAGATATAATTGTGACTAATTTCACATGAGTCTAATGTCATATTCATCACTCACATGTGTCGAATCCCTATTTACTTTTTATCAGGAGTTTTAAATGAGGTGCATTTACTGTGGTTGTACAGTCAAATATGATTTGAAATAATTATTTTTCCATTTTTTTAAAAACGTAAATCAGTGAAAAGAGCTTTTTCAAAGGAGGCCTAATTTCAAATGAAAATTTTCAAACTATGCAATGTTGGATAGTAGATCATTCACGGTGTCACTTTAGTCAACAAATTATAGATCTTTTTAGGGATTCAAAGGTAGGTGTCTAAGATACGACAAAGTGATACTAATAAATTTAGGGGCTATTTGATTATCTAAAGGAGAAATATAGGAGTTATTTAGTTGTCTGTATTTGGAATGCACTGCATTTCAAATATACGCTTTTGAACATTTCAAGCGTTTGGTTACAAGTAAAGTAAAATTATAGCGTATTTCAAATACAAGTAGTTTTGTGTATTTGGAATTCAGATTTGACTAATTCCAAATACACCGCCAATGTAAAGTGATGAATGGCACACCGCCGCCTCCCCGAGACGCCGCCCACCGCCCGCTGTTCGATGACCGCCGGGCCGCATCCGCCACACCGCCATGCCGACACCGATCACCGGCCACCGCCCTCGCCGATGTCAAAACTTTTAGTTTACTTTACATTACATTTTCTCAACCAAACAAAAAAAAGCAAAGTCTAGAATTTGTAAAGCTCTCAACCAAACAACTATAAAGTAATCCTTTTACACTACATTCTTTTTACATTGCATTTCAAATGCAGGAAACCAAATAGCCCCATAGTATAAAAAGTAATATAGTATAAAAAAATAGTATATTTATATTATTTTAGATTGTTTGATTGAAATTTTTATAAATACTTGAGTTTATTTTTTTTTTTGCTTGGTAAAAAAAAATAATATAAAGTATTTTTCAGTTTGTAGACAACAGCGGGATGTACCGCTATAGTTTACAGTGGCCAGTGTATAGGGAGAATTCCAAATACACTAAAATTTGCCTATCTAAGGAATTATAAATATATTTCTTTACTTTAAAATTTTATTTTGCAAAGAAATTCTATTTTGTATCTTGCCAATCATACAAAATTTGAAATCCCTTACACTTTAAAGTATTCAAAATAAATAGCTCCCTAATCTATGTTGATCTGAGTCATTTTGATTAAATTAGTTTGAACTTAATAAAAATAAATATTAAAAATATAAAAAATTGAATGGAATACGTAAAAGAAAAGAAAATATGATTTTTAAGGAATATATTTATAGTTATAAATATATTATACATATTTTAAAAGATTATTAATTATAATTAAATATACTTAATTTTTAAAAAAAAAATTGTTACCAATTTATAAGTGTTGCATGCCAGAGAATTTGTAGCGATAGAGAAAATTTTTATGCCTTAGTTTAGTATGAAAATCCAAAGACACAGTGATAAAAGATAACAAATAACTCTTGAATTTTTATGTAAAAAAAGTCCAAAAGATGGGAAAAAAAACTATGGAGCCTAGCTCAGTTAAAATATTTCAACTATTTGTGTTTTGAGTTATAAAGTTCAATCTTTCTCGATTATGAGATTATAAAATTTTATTTGAGAAATATAAAAATGATAGTGTTGACCTCCACATAAGTGTCAAAAATCAAATCAAGCTTACAAATCGAATTCGACAGACTTCGGAGGTGACAGTGCGCAAATAGGGGTCAAAATGCAGTGGACGTCACTGAAAATAGTTGAAACGACCTCCAATCGACGAACGGACTTCACTGTCGCGTTCAGAATGTCTAAATTGATCAGAATATAAATATTGCAAAATAAAACGAGCAATTGATTAAGCGCTCGAGTTATCAATGTATTAATACGTGTATCGGAGTGGAGAAGCCACGATGATTTTTGAACAACCTTAGTTCACGAAATTGATTGTACCGTTAGCTTCAAAACATTGAAATCTATCAAATGAGACTGTTCGCACTCAATTCGGATGAGTCTG
This sequence comes from Cymbidium sinense, assembly GCA_021442155.1. Taxonomy (NCBI): domain Eukaryota; kingdom Viridiplantae; phylum Streptophyta; class Magnoliopsida; order Asparagales; family Orchidaceae; genus Cymbidium; species Cymbidium sinense. The sequence goes on along the minus strand of CM038228.1, from coordinate 61,699,322 downwards.
TGCAAATATCGAATGATTTGAAGTTGTAGCCCGCAAATCGAGACCGAAATACACTAAACGTCACCAAAATAAATCCAAATGACCACCGATTGACAAACAGACTTCATCATCGCGTTTAGAACATCAAAATTGGTCAGGATATAAATATTGTATAACTTAATGAGCAACCGATCAAGCGCTCGAGCCGTCAGCATGTCTGCACGTATATCGAGGTCAAGAGACGCCGACGCAAGTCAAACGACTTCTGTTCGTGAAATTGATCACGTCATTAGCTTCAAAATGCCAAAATATATCAAATGAGATTGTTCGCATTTAATTCGGACGAGTCTGCGCAAAAATCGAGTGGTCGAAAGCGGCGATGCATATTTTCAGCTGAAATTGACTTAATTTGATGCCTACTCGAAGCAAACGGCCTCCGATTACGAAATGGACCTCGTCGTTGCATTCGGAACATCAAAATAACCTTGAGTCAATATATATATTAATCATATAATCATGTCGGCATAAAATTTATTTTAAAATTGATTAATATTTGAACACTTAATTAAACAAAATTCATATAATTCAAATCAATCCTAACCCGCTGCCGAGCTCCTCCTCCATGCATGGTTCGATGCAACCACTCCAGGCTTCTCAACCGCTCTTAGCGAAACTACTCCCACTCTCCGTTCAATTTTCTCCCTTAGCGCAAGAAACCATTCTCCGCCTCTCAGCCCCTCCTTAACCGTAAGAGTAAACTGCAAGAAACTTACGTAACCCCCCCACCTCTCTCTCTCTCTCTCTCTCCGCTCGACGGCCAGTGAACGTGCCCACTAGGAGTCTCCTAACGCCAGCCTTATCCGTCCACATTGGACCCATCGCCTCTCATTATCCATTTGGTCCGATTTCTTGGAAACGCACGGAACGAGCACCACAATAATAACACTTACAATGGATACAATGTGAATCCAACCCAACAATCAAGTAACCCATCAAGCAACAACAGTACATTTTATGGTGGATCAACTACAATACTTCGCTTGTTGGATACGGTCAATTCAGCCCATACATCCAAAGAACCATTGGAGCAACAACAATACATCGTTTGGAGGGTTGTGAGTTTATCTCACACATGATTCATATCATGGATATCCTTTAAATTCAAACCACCATCGAGTTACTTGTGGAATAACAAGCACTTCTTGTCACGGAGCCTCGAAATCCCCCGGTTATCGAGTAGTACATGGAACAACAAAGAAAGAAAGTTGCGGGATTTCCTCAGGAGAACAATGGTTTACCTTCCCACGGTCAGACTCAGAATGCTGGTGTGAACCTAAATAATGGCTACTCGGGTAAAAGCTTGGAAGGAACTTTTTTGAACTACACTGCCGATGACCGGATGCACTTACTATATTGACACATATATGATTTACATTAACTCTTGATAGTCTCCAAGCACCCCCTAATCGTCTGTTGCTGCTACAATGCAAACGCCACTTACAAGGCCATCTAGGACTATCGTGTTGTACACATACAACCGTGTAGTTCTTCTGGTTAGAGGTAACTGTTCGGAATTGAACATTATTTACTATGCACCACCCAACAATAGCAAATTGCAAACTCCGTTTACTTGCAAAACACATACCTTCGACAAGGTCATTTGGAATTTCAATTTCATCTTTTAGGGCAGTTTCGTCGGATGGGCCGTCAAAGTAAACATCGTTGTCCCACTGCCTCGTAGTTTTACACATCGAACATACTGTGGACAACATATGACTCTCACCAATATTGCGAAATGAGTGATTTTTCGCCAGATTATGACCGTATATTCTCACGGTAGCTTCTAACCCGACCGTGAACATTCATCATCACTAATATCCGCCGACTCACTACTTGAGCCACTACTATCCGATCTTCGACCGCGATTCCGAGGTATACGCGTTCATCCGAGCGGTGGCAGATCACGCCACATAACTTATAAGTTGAGCAATAAATTATCAAATTATTACAAGTATAATCGATAAATTTTGATGATACTACTCGGAAATCAACCCATCAAAGCTACGTTGTATCCCTGGAGGTGCTTGTGCGATGAAAGCCTGTGTATGTGTTAGCGGTATATCTATTGACCTTACTACCGGATCGGCTGATGTGGATGCAATATTAACATCTTCCACTTCGACATACAACTCCGATCGGCGGAAGCTTCCAAGTGTAACCGCAAACGTCATCCGATATTATAGCTACAAAATCCGCTACCCACTGGATAACGACCTGTTAGAGTGACTGTGTGGTGCTCTGGATCAATGTACAAGCTTCTCATAATTCGTTACTTCAAGCAAGGTGTGACGTGAACCTTAATGGATGATTTTGACCTCCCACATAACTTGACCTAATATTAGCCTCATAGAAAAGAATCAGCGAAACAAATTCTCTATTCATTCTTGCAAAATAAGTTATATAAATAATGAGAAATTTATATTAACCGACACCCTAATTTATATTACTTTTGGCTACTTAACACCTAAATAAATTGATAAATAAAGTGATTTACTGTGTGTTTACGAAGAACGACGGGGAAGTGTACTAAAAAATGTAGAATCTGCCAAAGGGAATTTTCCTCAAATGAAATGGAGCTGCAGGAATCGTCACTGAAAGCTAAAGTTGACTTCCAACGACTGGTAAAAGAGAGGAAGTCGCAAACGATCAAAGTAAAAAAGAAAAAAAGTTTCTATGGAATACTGACAAGACGCGATGCGAGACCTACGCGGCCGGCCGGAAGTTTCGGGAGGACCGTGCTGGCTGGAGTTTGTGAGCTCCAACAGGTGGAGGAAGTGACTTCGGGGCCGAATCGAGCAAAACTATGGAGATAGGGCCGTTCGGCCCTAGTAAAATGTCGGGGCCAGTCGCCCAATTAGTGGTTGACTGGCTCGTAATCAAGCCGCTACTAATGGCAGTAATCAGCCGCCTAATTGGGTGACCGACTTGTAATGCCCGCCCAATTAGTGGCAATGGCCTCAATTAATTGAGATACCACCACATCGGAACCGACGCGCATGTGGCCTCACTAATTGGGCATATATCCCTTAAATTTTTTTTATTAATACTTAATTACCTAATTAAGCTTCTAACCATACTTAATTTAAAAAAATTGCCACCGAATAATGGCTATTTTAAAAAAAGCTTGGAAGGATCTTGTGTGACGAGCCACGCTTGGACATGTCTCAAGAAGCGAAGGCGAGAGGTGGTTTCGCCTAATCAAGGATATTTGAACTTTGCGGATACACGATGAAGATTTCTCTCAAATTATGCCAATGAGGAAGGGAGTTAAGGTTTGTTGTCACTAAGAGGAAGACTCCTCAGAGAAGAGGCGGCATCACAGAATACAATAGAAGCTTGCCTTTTGTTAGCTCTGAACCCGAGAAAGAAACAATAGAAGAAAAGGATATTTAATCATTTTCATTAAGTTGCAAGTTGGTTTGAAGACCGCAGCTCGCAAGGTGACGATGAAAACCGATTATGGTGTCGTAAGACAACACTCACTACGCTTAGCAGGGTGTACCGAGTAAGTCAAAATAACCCCGATGCAGCCCCCTATACGGGGATGACGCCGGGAGGCTGCTGAAATTTTATATAATTTCCAGACTTAAAAAAAAAAGAGGAGATGATTTTATATTGCATTGTATGTATTCTTTGCAGGTTTGAAGTCTTTGTTGGTGGCGACAAGATGAAAAAAGATCGGTTGTGGTATCGAAGAAATCACTGCCACCAGTAGGTAAAAGAAAGCAAAAATACCGATCCCTCACAGGGGGATGACGTCGAGAAGCTGCCGAAATTTCGTCAAATCTTTTTGATTTAGAAAAATGGGAGAATGAAATGAGGTAATTTAGGAGCGCTAAGTAGGAAAACCTACAGCTAATTTCAAACTGAAAGCAGAAAGTAAGAAAAAGGGGGGGCGAGCCTTTAAAGCAAATTTTGGGAAGAATAGAATATTCATTCAAAATCTAAGTAAAATTTGGGGAAGGCTAATATTAAACTAACAAATTTGTTGGAGGCTAATATTAAACTCACAAGCTTTAATTACAATTCCTTATGGTTTAAATTGAAACGGTAAAGTGAGTTCTCTTTTCTTGTAAATTTCTCAAAATTAAGCAAGCTTTAATTGGAATTGAGGGGGCACTAGTGCTAAACGCATAACGAATTTGCAATAAATGCAAAATCTAAGGATAAATCCAAATTGAGTTTAATAACTCGTATACGAATGTGGAGGTGATTACGATGCTAGCTAATAAGCATAAGTGGGGCCAAAGCAATAAATACTAAAATTGACATAACTTATCAAAATTGATGTAAATTGAGCATAATAAAGTTGGGAAAATTACAAAAACTCAACAAGTAAACTAAGTGCTAGTAGTGTGTTAACCTGTAATCTAAACTAAAATGCTTTCTTCGTTACCGGATCTGTAACCCTTTGTACAAGCACACAGAAGGCGATACTAAATCAAAATCTACAAAAAATATAGGGCCTTCTTTAATAAAAAATTAATAAATTTCATCATAATTATGAATTTCAAGGGCGATAATTTCATTAATCAGATGAAATTAGCTAAGCTATAAATTCCTGCATGTGCTCGCACATAGAGATTTCAGGTGCAAATTTTAATGTTCAAATGGTCACAGCTAAATTGAAATATATTAAATATTAATCTGAAAATTTTAATAAGATATTAGATCAACTTGCAACGCATTCTTCGCCACCGGATCTGCAACCCTTTGTACAAGTACACAGAAAGCGATGCTAAATCAAAATTTACAAAAATCATAGGGCATCCTTTAATAAAAAATTAATGAATTTCGTCCTAATCATAATTTTCAAGAGCAATAATTTCATTAATTAAATGAAATTAGCTAAGCTATAAATTCGTGCATGTGCTCGGACATAGAGATTTCAAGTGCAAATTTTAATATCTGAAAAGGTTGCGCAAGCTAAAATTGGAATTAAATGAAAATACAAAATCAATTTTATAATTCAAAAAAATTAAAACTACTTAAATTCTTAAATACATCCGCATGTTCCCCAACACTATGCTGAATGCCTAAATTCAAGTGTCTAAGGATGCTGCGCGGGTTACTTCCCAGTTTAGTCTTAAAACTAGGTTCGGGTTAACAAAACCTAAAAACCTATAATAAGAGTTTCAAATCAGTTAAATATCTAAAAAACTAATTCTATCAGGCGATAGTAGATCTAATCCTCTGTTAGCAGCTAAGCAAAGTTGACATGATCTAAAGCTCTTAAACATATTCAAATTAATCAAATGTTCAAATATAATTAAGTTGCTTCCCGGTTTAGTCATGGGGCGGGTTCGAGTTAACAAAACCTAATAACCTATAATAAGAGTTTCAAATTAGTAAAATATCTAAGAAATTGATTTTGTCAGATGACAATATATCTAATCATTTGTTAGCACCTAAACAGAGTTGATAAGATCTAAAGCTCTTAAACATATTCAAATTAATCAAAATTTCAAATCAAATTAAATTGCTTCCCGATTTAGTCATAGGATTGGGTTAGGGTTAACAAAACCAAATAACCAATAATAAGAGTTTCAAATGAGTAAAATTCTTGAAAAAATTGATTATTGTGACTGAACTAATCCTCTATTAGTAGTTAAATAGAGTTGACATGATCTAAAGCTCTCAAACATATCCAAATTAATCAATTTCTCAAATCAAATCAATTTTTAAATATCAATCTAAAACTATTTAAATGAAACTCTATCATTAAAAACTTGAACCAAACTCAATCTATCCACCTTCTGCAATAGTTTGTCGGGGTTGACAAACTAAGAAAACTCTAGCTCACAAAGGACTCAATGTCAAATCAAGTATTATGCTATGTTCACTCTCAATCAATCTCTTGCCAGTAAGGACGTGGCCTGTGTCCTTTGAACTGTGTGGCTTGGCCAGTAGGCTCCACAGATGAAGCAGTTATGACTAGAGTCCTCTTATCGGGTAGTTTGGCTAGTCTGGCTCCATTATATTACAATCACGATCATAACCCATACGCTCCCCAATAGCTCTGTCCTTTGAGTTGTGAATCATAGGGTATACTTGATAGGAAAAACAACCCTCTGTCAGCTAAGGTAGACTTAAGACTTTCTCCTTAGACAAATACCACCCTAGGTTTATAAGGATTTCTTGGACGATGTAACCATGTGTTGCTGATGTGGATCTTTCTGTCAGGTTGGGTCAACTAGCTCCTTTGACTAAGTAGACTAGGGGATCGGGATGCGGAACCATGGGATTTAGATCGGGCACGTCATCATTCCCCCAACCATCCGGTTTAAGCTAAAATGATGAAATTTATATCTTAAATCCTAAAACTCTACATGATGATAATATATGCTACGCATTTTGCGATCCAATGACTAGCGTTAATTGAAGGTTCTCTCTCACTTATTGTGAGAAGTAATTAACTATAGGGGCTTGCGCCTATAGGAAACCTAGAACCAGATCTAAAGTCCTCACTAAATAAGGGTGAAATCTCTAGGTAGTGTCTTATCTACTATTCCATCTGCCTTCTGAAAATTACACTGACACTTTAAACCACTCTCTTCATCGAAGAGGTAGGTGGCAAATTTTTGGAGTCCACAGAGAGTTCTAGAATGAGGTTATAAACGACTATATAATAAAAGTTAGGCTGCAACAGCTATTCGAGGTGGCCGGCAATTAGTAGGCGATGAGCGGTGGTGCTTAGGTGATGACAGACTTTGAGTTTATTGTTTCTCTGTAGTTCTCTTTCAGCTTTCTTTCAAATTCAGTTTTAGCTCTATTTATACCTCATGACAATAATGAGATTTTATTTCTAGAATTCTGAGAGAAATATTTTGATAATTATAGCCAAAATCCTAAAGTACTATATCAGATAGTTCATATTGATTCCCTTGATTACAGATATTTTTTTATGATTTGGCCATTCAAACTACCTCTAATTTGAGTGATATTGTGTTCGTTGGATTCATCTTATTGTGCCGCTCGATTTGACTATAAGTAGGGGTACCAAAAATTGAGCTAACATGACAACTCGGCACGAACCAGACTCGAATAATTCGAGTTCAAGTTGACTCGAATAATTTTTGGGTCAGGTTTGAGTTGAAGAAATTGACCCGTTTTATATTTCGGGTTGGGTTCGGGTTGACCCACAAACTCAAAATTGACTTGATTTTGACTCGCCAACTCGAATTTGAGTCAAAATTGACCCAATTTTTACCCATGAATCCGAATTTGACTCGATTTTGACTTAAAATACATATATAAATACATCATTTGGGTCGTGTCGGGTCAATTGGGTTGAAATCGGGTCAAGTTCGAGTTGAAGTTTTTGAGCAAAATTAAAAACCTGAAGTGGCACTTTAATTCTAGATGAGCCCTAGGACACGAACACGCACATTTTTGAAGTTGGACTAGAGAGTGGAAACCCCATAGACTTTAATTTCTATTTGAATATATCATCTATTCTATCTCAATCAAAGTGATATAACCCTAATTTATAATCTATTATCTAAAAGTGGGGTTATTTTTACTTATATATTAAATAGTCAACTTTAAATATAATTGTACTTCTAGATATCTCAAGAGCCAACGTTAAGCAGCTCACTTGAAGATTTCAATGATTGAAGATAGGTCATCATGTTTGACGAGGAGTTATCGGTTGTGAGATGTTGATAAAATAACATGCATGGTTTGCAATGAGTGTTGATTATAAGTCCCAAATAATTAAATTTCTTATAATGAGTGCAATATATGATTATTTAATCATAATTTGTACTATAATCATTTAAAAAATGATCATTCTAATTAATTTTGAGTAAAAACTTCTTGACCAAAATGTTTCACAAGTGGCCTTCTATTGCTATTTGTGATAAGGATTAATGTACACAACATAACTAAGGGTTTGTTTAGGACAGCTGTAGTTTTTTTGAAAAACTGATTATAAAGCTGTTGTAGAGAAATCAGCTTTTTGAAAAAATTGATATGTGTATTATAAATAATATTTTATTTGAAAATTTTAAAAGTAGTTTTCTGACAGTCACCAAACTTTAGTAGCTATGATTCTCAAAACACCATTTCACCACAAAATTTTCTAAAACACAAAAAAATCGATTAAAACGAAGGCTCTTTACTTTATGTTTTTTGAAAAAAAACAAAACATCCAAAAGCTATCCTAAAGTATTGAATTAATTAATATATAATATATAAAGTATAATATGGTATTATATATATATATATATATATATATATATATATATATATATATATATATATATATATATATATATATATATATATATATAATTTTAGATTCATGCATTTATAATTATTCACAAATAAATCTTAAATAATATAAGCTAATTTGCGAGTATTGTCTTTATCTCCAAAGGAAGACTTTTTTTAAATAAAAAAAAGCATAATTGGCAAAAGAAAAAAAGTTAAAAAAAAAGATAATATGCTTTATATACACCATATTACACATAATTAAAAATATTTTTTATCATTTATTTTTGTAAGAAATATAATTAAAATTTTATTTTGATCAAAGCTATCCATCTTATATTTACATACCGCTTTCTTTTGCCCGGCATAACAGAAAATAGTTCAAACAAAAATTTAAGTAAAGTTTGAATATTATTTAAATAAGCTTCGAGTGCAATCCGGGCGACATTTATATAAGATTCAAATAATATTCAAGCAATATTTAAACATGACTTAAATTAATTATAACAAAAAAAAAATTAAATATTTAAGATCAACTTTTTTTTTTTTTTTTAGATGAAGGGGTGTCTACCCGTGATCCACCCACTTTGTGACGTGTTATCACCGTATAAATAATTGAGACCTCTGACTACGTGGTTGTCCCACTTATTTTCCTGACACCGCCTCAGAGAATCGACATGAGTTGGAGTTTTCAGCTGTGCTCTTCTATCCCAACTAAGCTAAGAGCGGTGGGTTGCATATCATCCAAATAAGTCATATGATCATTTAGTTTAATTTCATAATTGAAGGACTAATAAGTTATTGAGCTGGAAGCAGTTAGGATTTTGAATATGACCTTCCATTGCTCCTTCCTTCTGCTTATTTCTGCATGTATATATAGCCATAGAAGCCTTAATAACCAACACCCACCGCTCTCTCTCTCTCTCTCTCTCTCTCTATTTCTCTCACTCCCTCAAAAGACTGAGAGTCTTCTTCCTCTTGGCCTCAATATTGGAATTGAATACAGGCTACAGTACTAAGGAAGCTTAAAGCTTTAGTGATATTTGTTTGAGAAAAATAATATTTTCCTCTCCGTCTGTAATTATGACTCTGCTGTTACTATCGATCGATGATGAGATATTGGAACGGCTCAATCGCACTGCTTGGCCGATGAGAGAACCACCGGCCTCTCCGTCAGATTGGGCCGATCCAATATCACACGCCCCCTTTAGCGTTACTGTATATTATCTTTATCTTATTTTATATGCATGATCAGGTGAGTATTTCTAACGAATTTTTTTTTTTTTTTTTAGAGTTTGAACATTCAAATTCGATTATTGTTATTATTATTTTCATTAACTGAATCTTTCGCCATATATACTTTTACTTGTGCTTATTCATACTTTTTTTAATTAAAAAATTATTATTTGTAAAGTCTAGATATAAACTATACTTTTTAGTTTCAATAACATAGGATTATATGTCATTCAGTCAATACAAAACTGATATGTATATAAATATTATATATTATCATATAATTATTATTACATTAATATACAAAAATAAATAGCAGTTGCATATTAACTGAGTACTATATAACATTATATTATTAAAGTTAAAATCTAAATAAAGAGATCTTCCTCCAAAAGTTCGCCAGAATTCTGCAAATTAAGCTTAGAAAGCTTGTTTGGATGCCAATGGTAATTTTTAATTATTTAATTAGTGAATAATTCTATGAGAGAGCTTTGAAGAGCTACAGTTTACGTATGTTTGACAGTTTTCATAAGTAGTTTATCATATCCTATTGAAAGCCATAAATTCTTGCTCGCCAATATCATTTTAGCTTATCTTGCCATAATTATTTTATTTAAAAAATGCTTGTCATTACTGTTATTGCTCACTAAAAAATTTTATACATAAAGGATTTGAACCATTGATTAGAGATAACATTGTTTCTAGTACAAAAGTTTCTATAGTAATATCTTACCTTTGAGTGCGATTTGAATCATTGATTTATGTAATTGGAAGTAACCAATTAGGTTTACGACGAAATCTAGAAATCGATCACTGATTTAATTGGAGTACCTCTAAAGGATAGACCTCAACAGAAAAATATTAAGTAACGGCAACAAGTGATTGAGTTAAGTAGTTCCTCATAGAATATATATATATATATATATATATATATATATATATATATATATATATATATATATATATATATATATATATATATATATATATATATATATATATATATATATATATTTTTGATTTGATTTTTTTTTTAATATTTGGGACCTCTAAAATACATTTTACTTAATAAGGAGTTATAAATTTGCATAAAAAATACATCGATTGATTCATAAGATCATTAGCTTGTGATTTCTACGATTGTTATAACTCTGATTGAGACAGAGATTTGTTATGATTGATGATCAACTTATCTGATATCTGTGTTAATTGATTGTCTCCTCGGTATTGAAGTACTATTGAAGCTTGGTGATGATACTTAAAAGCTCAAAGCCTGCGATCGACTTAGCAAAGCTTTTTTGAGATGGATCGCTTCCTCTCTCTATCTCTACAAGCCATCATCAAATAGTTCCAGATTTTATATAAGTTTTAGATTCAGATATCTATTTTGTATCCTCAAAGAGATATGAGATCATATCAGTAAATTTAATTTGCATAAAAAAAACTTAATTATGTACTGTTTGCAGAATTAAATCGGATAGGTACAGCCTATCATATTAAAATGAAGAAAGATGAGACATAAAGTTATTTATATGATTTTAGATAAGTATTATTTAAATTTTAATTGATTACTTAACTGATATAATAAGTTTAAAAGTAAATTCGATATTTTTAAAATGTATTCTAATTAAATGTTTATTATGATATTTTTAATATATATATATTTTTTTAGAGATCATGATTTTTATTTGCATAATCATCATTTCTCTCATGACTGACAGATAGTTTAAACCAGTATTGGTTGAGCTAGAACTTTCAAAACATGAATTTAAATTTGACAAATTAATTGTGTTTGAACTTGAGAGGTTAGTTCGAGTTAGAGAGGAGAGGAGCTGAGCTCGAGTTTTGTGAGGCTCTTCTGACCCTGTAGTTATATCTGAAATGAAATACCTGTTGATAATATGAACCTGAAACAAATGCATACAAATGTATGTTAGGGAAATAAACCTTCTGCAAACTTCAGTTTATAAAATCTAACCAAACTAGAATAAACCAATTTAAAATCCATGAAAATAAAACCAAGATAATAATCTTCAATGTTTATAAGACGCAAGGAAAATAAATCATTTTGTATGTCATCAAAATCATCATAAAATAGAAATTAAATCACATTCCATTTCATCAAAATCATCATAAAACCACTATAAAATCATCAAAATTATCATAAAAGCAAAACAAAAAAGTTGAGCAGGAGGAAAAGGAAGAAAGACCAAAATAGAAAAGTGAATCACTTTGCATATCACTATAGAAAATAATTTCTATGTTTCAAGCCAAACAGTGCAAGAAAAAACAATGAGAATCAAGTGAGATGCTGGAAAGCCGAACCTCAAGATCTTTGCGTGTGAGTGATTTAAGCCAAAAAGGAGATATTAGAGAGGCGAGCCATGAGAGAGGCCCATTATGAGAGAGGCAATATGTGAGAGTCATGAGAAACGGGAGATAAGAGAATGGTGAGGCTGTAGTATAGTGTTAGTATTATGTAAGTAGGAACAATGTTCTTTGTAAGTCATGCTCACGCTTCTTGCCAGTTCACAAATAGTCTCAAAGAAATCACTAGTTTGAGTAACTTCGATGAGCCGAGCTTACAGTGAATCTGATAATTTGAACACAAGCTCGATAAACAATTGAGCTATAATATGTGCTCAATGCTCGATGAGCTCAGCTCATGAGTCTATTATAGAGTCAAGCTCGAATTGGCTCATGAGTAACTTAACTTAGTTGTTAGAGTTGGCTAAAAGTTAGCTAGTTTTCCAATAAACTAAGCAAATATATGAATACACGTCCAAGAATTATAGCATTGGAAGCATAGAACATAAATTATTAAGATATAAAAGATGAAAATTAGAAAAAAAAAATGTAATTAAGCAACATGAAGTTAATTAAATCAAGTTTGTGTGTTATAAATATTAATAAGCACTCAAAGTTACTATTTTAAACATTTTGCTAGTTTCACATTGGAATATATATAAATATATGTGATGTTTTATTTTTTTTATTAATTTATGTAATATCTAAATCATAAAATTACATAAGTAAGATCACTAATATTAATTTCTTTAAACAAAGTATATTTTTATGCATATTTTTTCATGTGATTCAAATACTAAGATATTATATAAATAAATATATAAATTAAATATTAAATGTAAAATACATAAAAAATTTGTGATTTGTATGTAAATCAACCTTATTAAAATGATAGTAACATTTTATTCATTCGTGAGAATAGAGTTAATATAAAAATAAAAAAATCTTTGAATAGGCCATCATAAGAGCTTCTTAATATAAAAAAAAAAAGTTATTTCTCTGGAATTAGAAAGAAAAAAAAAAGAAGAATAAGAAGAAGCTCGATGCAGTTGGAGAAAGCTAAAGAGGAATAGTTTTTAAAAAATAATATTAAACTGGAGTTTTTTTTTTTTTTTTGCAATGGATATTCACCCAATATTTCACCTATTTTGTGTGTGAAGATGTCATTATGATTAATCCCATGAGAGTCAGTGACATATTCATCACTTATGCGTATCGGATCCTTACTTACTATTCATCAGGAGTTTTAAAGGAGGTGCTTTTACTGCAGCTGTACAGTCAAATAGGATTTGAAATAATTATTTTTCCATTTTTTTTAAAAACGTAAATCAGTGAAAAAAGCTTTTTCAAAGGAGGCCTAATTTCAAATGAAAATTTTCAAACTATGCAATGTTGGACAGTAGATCATTCATGGTGTCACTTTAGTTAACAAATTATAGATCTTTTTAGGGATTCAAAGGTAGGTGTATAAGATACGGAGACAAAGTGATACTAATAAATTTAGGAGCTATTTGATTTTATATATATATATATATGTATATGTATATATAGTAATATAGTATAAATAAATAGTATATTTATATTATTTTAGATTATTTGATTGAAATATTTATAAATACTTGAGTTTATTTTGCTTGGTAAAAAAAATATAATATAAAATTTTTTTGAGTTTGTGTGAGAGTTCCGCTATTACAGTGTATTGGAAGAATTCCAAATATACTAAAATTTGCCTATCTAAGGAATTCTAAATATATTTCTTTACTTTAAAATTTTATTTTGCAAAGAAATTTTATTTTGCATCTTGCCGATCATACAAAATTTGAAATCCCTTGTATTTATATTACTTTACACATTAAAGTACTAAAAATAAACATCTCCCTAATCTATTTTGATCTGACTCATTTTGATTAAATTAGTTTTAACTTAATAAAAATAAATATTAAAATTGAATGGAATACGTAAAATAAAAGAAAATATGATTTTTAAGGAATATATTTATAGTTATAAATTTATTATACTTATTTCAAAAGATTATTAATTATAATTAAATATACTTAATTTTACAAATAATTTTATTATTACCAATTTATAAGTGTTGCGTACCAGAAAACTTGTAGTGGTAGAGAAAATTTTTATGCCTTAGTTTAGTATGAAAATCCAGCACAGATACAAATAGTTGAAAAGATAATAAAAAACTCTTGAATTTTTATGCAAAAAAAGTCCAAAAAAATGGAAAAAAAAAAACTATGAGGCCTAGCTCAGTTAAAATATTTCAACTATTTGTATTTTGAGTTATAAAGTTCAATCTTTCTCGATTATGATATTATAAAATTTTATTTGAGAAATAAAAAAAATGAGTGTTGACCTTCACATACGTGTCATAAATCAAATCAAGCTTACAAATTGAATTCGAACTGCGCAAAGATTAAAATGATTATATCACTGACGTCGAAAACTCCAATCGACTAACGACTTACCGTCGTAACGCAAATTGATCAAAATATAAATATTACAAAATCAAACGAGCAATTGATTAAGCGCTCGAATTATCAATGTGTCAACACGGGTATCGGAGTCGAGAAGCCGCGATGATATCCGAACAACCTTAGTTCACAAAATTAATTAACCATTAGCTTCAAAACATTGAAATCTATCAAATGAGACTGTTCGTACTCAATTCGGATGAGTCTATGCAAATATCAAATGATTTGAAGTGGTAGCGCGCAAATCGAGGCTGAAATACACTAAATGTCGCCAAAATCATTCCAAATGACCTCCGCTTGACAAACAGACTTTATCATCGCGTTCAGAACATCAAAATTGGTTAAGATATAAATATTGCACAACTTAATGAGCAATCGATCAAGCGTCGACGATGCATATCGAGGTCAGAGGCGAAGTCAAACGACCGCTTCAAATTGATCGTATTAGCTTCAAACGCTTGAAATCTATCAAATGATGTTCGATTCAATTACGAAGTCTGCGAAAATCGAGATCGAAAGTGGCGATTTTCGGTTGAAATTAACTTAATTTGCGCCAACAAAAGAACGACTCAGAACGAATGGCCATGTTTTAACATCGAAATAATCTTAAATCAATATATATATTGACCATATAATGATGTCGACATAAAATTTATTTTAAAATTGATTAATATTTGAAAAATTAATTAACATTAAATCTATTAAAATCGGCCCTAATCCTAGCACAGCCACTCGACCTGCTCCTCCTCCTCCACGCATGGTTCGCATGCAACCACTCGCGTAGGCTTCTCAACCGTTCCCTCTTAGGAGAAACTACTCCTCTCTCCTGTTCAATTTTTTCTCCCTTAACTGCAAGAAACCGTTCCCCCTCCGCAGCTCCTTCTCCCTCAACCAAAAGAGCAAACTGCATGCATGAAGTCACTTACGTAACTCCCCCCCACTCTCTCTCTCTCTCTCTCTTTACAGCTACGCCCGTGAACGTCGTCCGTCGCAGGAGTCTATTCGCCGCCAACGCCAGCTTATCCGTCCACACTGGACCCATCGCCCTCTCATTCTCCATGTGGTCCGATTCTTCGCCGCCCGGAAACTCACGGAACGAGCACCACAATAATAGCACTTACAATGGATACAATGTGAATCCAACCCAACAATCAAGTAACCCATCGAGCAACAGCAGTACATTTTATGGTGGATCAACTACAATACTTCGTTTGCTGGATACAGTGTCAATTCAGCCCATACATCCAGCAACCATTGGAGCAACAACAATACATCGTTTGGAGGGACTGCTGTGAGTTCATCTCAGCCACATGATTCATATCGCGGATATCCTTCAAATTCAAACCAGTCTTCGAGTTACTTGTGGAATAACAGCAGCACTTCTTGTCCCTGTGCCTCTGCAAATCCCCCTCAGTTATCGAGTGGTACATGAAACAACAGCAGAGAAAGTTGCAGTGCATTTCCTCAGGCGAACAATGGTTTACCTTCCCACGGTCAGACTCAGAATGCTGGTGTGAACCTGAATAATGGCTATTCGGTTAAAAGTTTAGAAGGATCTTGTGTGACAGAGCCCAACCCGTTGGACATGTCCGAAGAAGCGAAGGCTGAGAGATGGTTTCGTCGAGCTGCTCAAATCAAGGATATTTCAGAACTTAGCCAGATACCTGATGAAGATTTCTCTCAAATTATGCCAAAGGGAGTTAACAGGTTTGTTGTCACTAAGAGGAAGACTCCTTGAGAAGAGACTGGCATCAAAGCAATACAAGAGAAGCTTGCCTATTGTTAGCTCTGAACCTGAGAAAGAAACAACAGCTGAAGGAAAGGATATTTAATCATTTTCCAGATTAACGGTTGTAAGTTGATTTGAAGACCTCGTCGTGCTCAGCACGGTGCGACGAGATGAAAATCTGTTATGGTGTCGTAAGACACCACTCGCTTCGGCATCGAGTAAGCCAAAATAACTCTGACCTCTATCTGAGGGATGATCCGGAGGTAAATTTTGTCTAATTTTCAGACTTAGAAAAAAATGAGGGGATGATTATATATTGTATTGTATGTATTCTTTGCAGGTTTGAAGGCTTCGTTATGCTCAGCAGGGTGCGACAAGATGAAAAGACCATTGTGATGTCAGAGACACCATTCATTCGGCGGCGTCCAAGCAAGTCAAAACACCCGTCTGACCTCTACAGGGATGGCGTCGGGGACAAATTTCGTTAAATCTTTTGACTTAGAAAAATGGGAGAATGAAATGAGCTAATTTAGGAGCGCTAAGTAGAAAAATCTGCAGCTAATTTTAAACTAAAGTGAGAAAAAAAAAGGGGAGAGCCTTTAAAGCAAATTTTGGGAAGAATAGAATATTCATTCAAAATCTAAGTGAAATTTGGGAAGGCTAATATTAAACTCATAAAATTTGTTGGAGGCTAATAAACTCACAAGCTTTAATTACAATTCCTTATGGCTTAAATTGAAGCGGTAAAGTGAGTTCTCTTTTCTTGTAAATTTCTCAAAATTAAGCAAACTTTAATTAGAATTGAGGGGCACTAGTGCTAAATCATTAATTTGCAATAAATACAAAATCTAAGGATAAATCCAAATTGAGTTTAATAACTCATACGAATGTGGAGGTGATTAGATGCTATGTTAGCTAAAAGCATAAGTGAAAAGCAATAAATACTAAAATTGACATAACTTATCAAAATTGATGTAAATTGAGCATAATAAAGTTGGAAAAATTACAAAAACTCAACAAGTAAACTAAGTGCCAGTAGTGTGTTAACTTGTATTCTAAACTAAAATGCTTTCGTTTATTTGTAACCCTTGTACAAGCGCATACTAAATCAAAATCTACAAAACATAGGGCCTCCTTAATAAAAAATTAATAAATTTCATCATAATTATGATTTTCAAGGCGATAATTTCATTAATTAGATGAAATTAGCCTATAAATTCTGCATGTCTCGCTAGAGATTTCAGTGCAAATTTTAATGTTCAAAGGCTAGCTAAATTGAAATATATTAAATATTAATCTGAAAAATTTAACAAGATATTAGATCAACTTGCAATGCCTTCTTCGCCACCGGATCTGCAACCCTTTGTACAAGCAAACAGAAGGCGATACTAAATCAAAATTTATAATAATTATAGGGCCTCCTTTAATCAAAAAATAATGAATTTCATCCTAATTATGATTTTTAAGAGTGATAATTTTATTAATTAAATGAAATTAGCTAAGCTATAAATTCATGCATGTGCTGGGACATAGAGATTTCAAGTGCACATTTTAATTTCTAAAAAAAAGCTGCTAAAATTGGAATTAAATGAAAATACAAAATCAATTTTATAATTAAAAAATAAAACTACCTAAATTCTTAAATACACCATGTTCCCACACTATCTTTGAATGCCTAAATTCAAGTGTCAGGATGATATGTGGGTTGCTTCCTAGTCTTAAGTAGGGTCAACAAAATCTAAAAACCTATACTAAGAGTTTCAAATCAGTGAAATATCTAAAAAATTGATTCTGTCAGGCAAAAGTAGATCTAATCCTCTGTTAGAAGTTACAGAGAGTTGGCAGGATCTAAAGCTCTTAAACATATTCAAATTAATTAAATTTTCAAATCAAATTAAAGTATTTCCCAATTTAGTCATAGGATTGGGTCCGGGTTAACAAAATCTAACAACCTATAATAAGAGTTTCAAATTAGTGAAATGTCTAAGAAATTGATTCTATCAGGTGATAGTAAATCTAATCCTCTATTAGCAGCTAAACATAGTTCATAAGATCTAAAGCTCTTCAAATTAATCAAAATTTTAAATCAAAATAAATTGCTTCCCGGTTTAGTCATAGGACTAGGTCCGGGTTAATAAAACCTAATAACCTATAACAAGAGTTTCAAATCAGTGAAATATCGGAAAAAATTGATTATCGGTGTGTAAATCTAATCCTCATTGCTAAATAGAGTTGATGGGATCTAAAGCTCTTAAACATATCCAAATTAATCAATTTTTTAAATCAAATCAATTTTCAAATATCAATCTAAAACTGTTTAAATGAAACTCTATCACTAAAAATTTGAACCAAACTCAATCTATCCACCTTCCGCAACAGTTTATCGGGGTTGACAAACTAAGAAAATTATAGCTCACAAAGAAGCCAATGTCAAATCAAGTATTCTACTATGTTTACTCTCAATTAATCTCTTGTCAGTAAGGACCGTATCCTCTGAACTGCGTGGTTTGGCCAGTAGGCTCCACAGATGACCAAAGTCCTCTGATTTGGTGGTTTGGCGGTCGACTCCATTATATTATGATCACGACCGTAACACGTATACTCTCTAATGGCTCTGCCAGTTGAGTTGTGAATCATAGGGTATACTTGATAGGACAAACAGCTCTCTGTCAGCTAAGGTAGACTTAAGACTGTCTCCTTAGATAAACACCACCCCAGGCTTACATGGATTTCTTGGACAATGTAACCCATGTGTTGCTGATCAAGATCCTTCTGTCAGGTTGGGTCATTACCTCGACTAAGTAGAGGCAGGATCATGGGATGGATGTAGGATCTAGATGAGAACGTCATCATTCCCCAACCATCCGGTTATACTAAAATGATGAATTTCATATCTTAAATCCTAGAACTCTACATGCTACTACTACTATCGTATTTTTTGCGATCCAATGACTAGCCTAATCGAAAGTTTTCTCTCACTTATTGGGAGGGGTAATTAACTATAGGGGCTTGCGCCTATAGAAAACTTGAAACCAGATCTAAAGTCCTCACCAAATGAAGAGGGAAATCTCTGGGTAGTGTCTTATCTACCAAGGTTTGCCTTAAATTGCAAGAGAGGTTCACATCATGAAACATCATGAATTGCATGGGATGTGAGATCTTACATATCATTCAACATAGTTTCACTACAGAAAAAATAGTTATTGCTAATGGAATTTGAATTTTTGGTGATTTTGAGAGGTTTTTTGATTAAAATTTCAACAACAAAAAATGATGTGTCAATCCCTCACTTAAACCCGACGATTTTGTAATTTCCATCAAAAGTTTTTTAATTTGCCAAAATTACTATTATTTGGGGCTAACGCATTGACCCTCGACCTAAACTCCTTTTTTTCGCTTGAGTTCATCTTTGTTCTTTCATGCAGCGGAGAAAGGACACTTAGGGCACGCTAGATCTCCATGAAAACATGTCATTTTCATCCAATTTTTTTATAGAATAAAAGATAAGTCACTTCCTCTAGCTTCTAGGGCTATTTATTTGTGATTTCATCTATTCAATCGAGTGAAATATGGATTTGAAGTTTTTAAAAAAATCTACAATTTATAGCATATATTTTCTTCAAATTTGTATAAGACTCATATATCTCATATTTATTTTTCTATTTGAAATTAGATCTATGATTATTTAACTTATGATTTAGATTTTTTTTTTCAAATTTATATAAAATTCAAATATATTCTTATTAAAAAAATTCAAAGAACTTATTTTATGGCAAATTTGTGAATCTCATTTAAATTACCTGTCTCTCTCTCTCTCTCTCTCTCTCTGTATATTTCATTATCTGCTTGTTAGCAATTTAAATGCATAGAAAAAAGATGCAAAAAACTTGTTATATAATCAATTGTTCCAAGATAAATGATGCAAGAGTCTTATAGATAATTTTTGGAATAGAAAAAATAACATTATTATAATATGTGGCAAATTTGTTGAAGTTCATTGTTAAATATATGATTTTAACTTCAATCCTTGACTTCAAAAAACCTTACATCATGGCTTCTTCAATTCATTTGAAGGAGTCCTTCCTTTTTGTTTTGTTGTATGTAGAAATCTCTGTTGTAATCCATGCTGAACTCTTCAAATCCCACTTAATTAAATAAAATCAAACATCTTAAGGGATTATTTACTAATTAAATACTTAACGTACAACTATCATTAGCATGGAAGGATGATTAGCCCATGCATGAAGCCAAATAGACTTGGTAGCCAAACACGCTTTCTCTTACCTAAGTACAAACCACAAGAAAAGCTCTTAACAATTTCTGTCAAAACCAAGAAAACTGTTAAATTATAAAAAAGAGATAAATCATACAGGAACCTGTATTATAATCTTTTATACAAAAAAAAAAGTAATCAATACTCTATAAATATATTAATTCAATAAATACATAAAAAGTATGCCTAAAAATTTTTATTTTTTCATATCATTAGATCGATAACTTATGGGCCTTATCTTAAAAAAAAAAAAAGCTTCAAACTACCTAAAATTTTGGAGAATTGTTCTCTAAGAGTTTGGGAGAACTTTCTTTTCCTTAATGAAATGAAAACTTGTTTTATCTCTTTCCATCTCCATAACTTTTTTTTTTCTCTATGATAAACTAATAAGGAAGAAAGGCCAAATCGATCGTTCCAAGTTAAAAAAAGAAAAAAAAAACTTCGTTTGAAATATTTACCTGATAAGATAAAATAATATGCAGCAATACTAAAGGGGCATATGATATTGGTTCGGCTCAATCTGACAGAGAGGCCGGTGGCTCTTCCATCCACGGCCAAGCTGTGCGATTGAACCGCACCAATATCGCATCATATAGATATTAATGACAGAATCAGAATTTAAATTACGGAAGGAGATGAAAATATTAATTATCCCAAACAAAATGCAGTAAAGCTTTAAGTTTCTATACTATTGTATTTCATCCCATTTTTGTGGCCAAGAGGAAGACGACTCAGCGTTCTATGAGAGAAAGAAAGAGAGAGCGAGCTGTGGGTGTTGGTTTAAAGTGCTGTGTCTTCTATGACTATATATATATGTGCTTAGACAATTTTCCTTCCAGCTTCGGAGGAAGACGACGTGTGGAGACCGCTAACAGGCGGTCAGTGCCCACGCATTTTAAAATTCTTGGAAGATCACTTGCATGGAAGTATTTTGTTTACTACTTCCTTCAAACTCCATTAAACACATCAGCACGATTTGTTTATCTTATCTGTTAAGGGAACATGCCTGCTAATGGATTGATTGAGTCTACTTGGATTTTACTATCAGTAACTCGGTCATAATTTTATTTTATTATTATTTTTTTTTTTTTGCAATGGGTATCCACCCAACACCCTATCCATCTTGTGGGTGGGGATGTCATTATGACTAATCCGACGGGGGCCTAACATCACATTCATCACCCACACGTGTCGGGTCCCCACTTACTTCCCCACCTTAGGTATAGGCCTCTCCCGGAGAATTGACTGGCGGAGGTTCACCACTCACCCCAACAAAGAGCGGTGGGTACTATAATTTTAGTATTAGTTCTTATAGTGACTGAGAGCGACCAGTCTTAGGTCTTCTGAGGTCTCTTCATTCATTGGCTCAAATTTCTATTTGAATATATCATCTATTCTATCTCAATCAAAGTGATATAACCCTAATTTATAATCTATTATCTAAAAGTGGGGTTATTTTTACTTACATATTAAATAGTCAACTTTAAATATAATTGTACTTCTAGATATCTCAAGAGCCAACGTTAAGCAGCTCACTTGAAGATTTCAAAGATTGAAGATAGGTCATAATGTTTGAACGAGGAGTTATATTTGTGAGATGTTGATAAAATAACATGCATGGTTTTGAGTGTTGATTATAAGTCCCAAATAATTAAATTTCTTATAATGAGTGCAATATATGATTATTTAATCATATTGTTATGTAATCATTTAAAATGATCATTCTAATTAATTTTGAGTAAAACTTCTTGACCAAAATGTTTCACAAGTGGTTCTATTGCTATTTGTGATAAGGATTAATGTACACAATATAACTAAGGGTTTGTTTTTTAATGTATTTTTTGAAATTATAATTTTTTAAAATATTTTGAAATTGATATGTGTATTATAAATAATATTTTTTGAAAAATTTAAAGTAATTTAATTAAAATTTATAATATATTCTCAAAATAACTTTTAAAAATTTTAAAAATAAAAAATAATAATAGAATATTTTTTACTTTCTAGTTGTTTTGAAAAAATAAACAATAAATATCCTAAAGTGAATTAATTAATATATAATATATAAATATAATATTATTTTATATATATATATATATATATATATATATATATATATATATATATATATATATATATATATATATATATAATTAGATTAATTACATTTATAATTATTCTCAAATAAATCTTAAATAATAAGAGCTAATTTAGTATAGTCTTTATCTCCAAAGGAAGACTTTAAAAAAAAAAACATAATTAAAAGAAAAAAAAAGATAAAAAAAAGATAATATGCTTTATATACACCATATTACACATAATTAAAAATATTGTTTATCATTTATTTGTGTAAATATAATTAAAATTTTCTTTTGATCAAAGCTATTCTTATATTTACATACCACTTTGTTTTGCCCGGCATAAGAAAATAGTTCAAACAAAAATTTAAGTAAAGTTTGAATATTATTTAAATAAGCTTCGAGTGTAATCAACATTTATATAAGATTCAAATAATATTCAAGCAATATTTAAACATAACTTAAAATAATTATAACAAAACAAAATTAAATATTTAAGATCAACTTGTTTTTTATTTTCAGATGAAGGGGTGTCTACTTGTATATATTTATAAATATTTTTTATAAATAATCAAATAGCTAAAATTTAATTTTTTATTTTATATATTTTACAGGAAATAAATAATTCTTATTTATTTATCCCAAAATTTATTGGGTTATATCGTAAATAAGTCATATGATCATTTAGTTTAATTTCATAATTGAAGTACTAATAAGTTATTGAGCTGGAAGCAGCTAGGATTTTGAATATGACCTTCCATTGCTCCTTCCTTCTTCTTATCTTTATATTTTAAAAAAAAAGTAATCCAAATTTAAAATATTAATTTTTATTTTATAAATAGTGTCCTTAAATTCTCATTTAAATTGATGTAAAGAAATATTTATTTTTAATTGAAAGATTACAAGAATCTAATATTTTTAGGGTCAAAGATTTTGAGAATTTTGAAATGCATGCCGGGCACCGACCGCCGATTAGCTGTCTCCACACGTTGTCTTCCTCCTACGCTGCAAAGAATCTTGCCCACTGCCCATTTCTGCATGTATATATAGCCATAGAAGCCTTAATAACCAGCTCCCACCGCTCTCACTCTCTCTCTCTCTCTCTCTCTATTTCTCTCACTCCCTCAAAAGACTGTGAGTCTTCTTCCTCTTGGCCTCAATATTGGAATTGAATACAGGCTACAGTACTAAGGAAGCTTAAAGCTTTTGTGATATTTGTTTGAGAAAAATAATATTTTCCTCTCCTTCTGTAATTATGACTCTGCTGTTACTATCGATCGGCGATTAGATATTGGAACGGCTCAATCGCACTGTTTGGCCGATGAGAGAGCCACCGGCCTCTCCGTCAGATTGGGCCAATCCAATATCACATGCCCCCTTTAACCTTACTGCATATTATCTTTATCTTATTTTATATGCCTGATCAGGTGAGTATTTCTAACGATTTCTTTTTTTTTTTAGAGTTTGAACATTCAAATTCGATTATTATTATTATTATTATTTTCATTAACTGAATCTTTCGCCATATATACTTTTACTTGTGCTTATTCATACTTTTTTTAATTGAAAAATTATTATTTGTAAAGTCTAGATATAGACTATAAATATTATATATTATTATATAATTATTATTATATTAATATAAAAAATAAACAATAGTTACATATTAACTGAGTACTATATAACATTATATTATTAAAGTTAAAATCTAAATAAAAAGATCTTCCTCCAAAAGTTCGCCAGAGTTCTGCAAATTAAGCTTAGAAAGCTTGTTTGGATGCCAAGTCTCTTTGGTTGCCTACGTGAGCTAAATCATCCTTAGTTTGATTTTATATATATATGTGAGAGAGTTTTGAAGAGCTACAGTTTATGTATGTTTGACAGTTTTCATAAGTAGTTTATCATATCCTATTGAAAGTGATAAATTCTTGCTCGGCAATATCTTACCTTTGAGTTTTGAAGAGCCACATTTTAGCTATTGGAACTGTGGCTTCTCTTGCCATAATTATTTTATTTGAAAAATGCTTGTCATTACTGTTATTGCTCACTAAAAAGCTTTATACACAAAGGATTTGTTTACATCCTAGGGGAGCTATAATTAGAGATACCATTATTTCTAATACAAAAGTTCCTATATCAATGAGAAATATCTTACCTTTGAGTACGATTTGAACTATTGATTTATGTAATTGGAAGTAATCAATTAGGTTTACGACAAAATCTAGAAATCTATTACTGATCCAATTGGAGTACCTCTATAAAATAGACCTCAACAAAAAAATATTGAGTAACGACAGCAAGTGATTAAGTTCAGTAGTTTCATAGAATATATATATATATATATATATATATATATATATATATATATATATATATATATATATATATATATATATATATATATATATATATATATATATATATATATATATTTATTTGACTATAGGTGGAAAAGTTCATTAATACAGAGACATATATGCTAGAAAAAAAGACATTTTTTTTTTATAATATTTGGGACCTCTAAAATACATTTTAATTAATAAGGAGTTATAAATTTGCATAAAAAATACATCGATTGATTCATAAGATCATTAGCTTGTGATTTCTACGATTGTCATAACTCTGATTGAGACAGAGATTTGTTATGATTGATGATCAACTTATCTGATATCTGTGTTAATTGATTGTCTCTCGGTATTGAAGTACTATTGAAGCTTGGTGATGATACTTAAAAGCTCAAAGAGATCTACTTAGCAAAGCTTTTTTGAGATGGATCGCTTCCTCTCTCTCTCTATCTCTACAAGCCATCATCAAATAGTTCCAGATTTTATATAAGTTTTAGAATCAGATATCTATTTTGTATCCTCAAAGAGATATGAGATCATATCAGTAAATTTAATTTGCATAAAAAAAACTTAATTATGTACTGTTTGCAGAATTAAATCGGATAGGTACAGCCTATCATATTAAAATGAAGAAGAAAGATGAGACATAAAGTTATTTATATGATTTTAGATAAGTATTATTTAAATTTTAATTGATTACTTAACTGATATAATAAGTTTAAAAGTAAATTCGATATTTTTAAAATGTATTCTAATTAAATGTTTATTATGATATTTTTAATATATATATATTTTTTTTTAGAGATCATGATTTTTTTTTGCATAACCATTATTTCTCTCATGACTGACAAATAGTTTAAACAAGTATTGGTTGAGCTAGAACTCTCAAAACATGAATTTAAATTTGATAATTTGTGTTTGAACTTGAGAGGTTAGTTCTATGAGTTAGAGATAGAGGTGCAGATGAGTGAGTTGAGCTCAAAGCATTAGGCTCGACTTGCATTATAGATAGTCGGTTTGAACTCGAGTTTGAGCTCAGAGGATGGGCTCGAACTTGGCTCAGGAACTAGAAATTAGGGTTGAGCTCGATGAATGAAATATGACCTGCTGTAGTTATATCTGAAATTAAATACTGTGAATGAATCTGTTGATAATATGAACCCCTAAACAAATGCATACTATGTTAGGTCAGGAAATAAACCTTCTGCAAGCTTCAGTTTATAAAATCTAAAGGCTCGGCTGCAAACTAGAATAAAACCAATTTAAAATCATGAAAATAAAATCAAGAAAATAATAATAATCTCTATCCTTCAATTTTTCTTATAAGACACAAGGAAAATAAATCATTTTGTATGTCATCAAAATCATCATAAAACCACTATAAAATCATCAAAATTATCATAAAAGCAAAACAAAAAAGTTGAGCAGGAGGAAAAGGAAGAAAGACCAAAATAGAAAAGTGAACCACTTTGCATATCACTATAGGAATAATTTCTATGTTTCAAGCCAAACAATGCAAGAAAAGGCAAAGAGAATCAAATGAGATGCTGAGAGCTGAACCTCAAGATCTTTATGTGAGTGATCAAGCCAAGAAGGAGATATTAGAGAGGCAAGATGTGAGAGAGGCCCATAATGAGAGAGGCAATATGTGAGAGCCGTGAAACGGAGATCGAGAGGTGAGGTTGTAGTATAGTGTTAGGATTATGGCAGTAGGAACAATGTTCTTTGTTAAGTCATGCATGCGGCGCTTCTTTTCACAAATAGTCTGAAATCACTAGTTTGAGTAACTCGATGAGACAAGCTACATGAACGTTGATAACTTGAAGACAAGCTCGATAAACAATTGCTATAATCGAGCTCAATGGATGAGCTCGCTCATGAGCTTATTATAGAGTCAAGCTTGAATTGGCTCATGAGTTAACTTAGTTACACCCTAGTTAGAGTTGGCTAAAGTTAGCTAGTTTTCCAATAAAATAAGCAAATATGAATACACGTCCAAGAATTATAACGTTGGAAGCATAGAACATTAATAAATTAAGATATAAAAGTTGGAAATTAGAAAAAAAAATGTAATTAAGCAACATGAAGTTAATTAAATCAAGTTTGTGTGTTATAAATATTAATAAGCACTCAAAGTTACTGATATGACACTTAAATCCTACTAGTCGAAACACGAATCTTGATGTCAAAAGCAAGTTGATCCTCAGTTGAAACTAATCGAGATCAAACACTTCAAATATCATTAGAAACTTTGGGATATCAGTTAAATCCCTCAATAGCTCTTAGACATCATGGAGTGTTTATAGTCAAATCGAGCGTCTTGACGAGTCTCTAACAAGTCTAAGATCTCCTAATTCGACTTCATTTGAGCATTCAAATACACAAAATAAATCGATGATCAAGGGAATCATTTTGAGCCGTCATGGAGGAGTGGTTCGATTTTGCATGTTATTGCGTAAATGTCACCCTCTAATCTATAAATAGCCCCTCATTCTTCACACGAGAGAAGGGGCCCAAGCAAGAGAGTGAGTTTGAAAATCCTCCAAGCATAATCGTGTCACCACGACGGTCGCCGACCACCCGTTGGTTGTCACCTCCGCCCATCACGTCACCGATCTCGCCGCCGCCAATCTTCGCCGGTCACCATCACGACGACTTTCATCGTCAGTCGCTGATCCCCGTTGTTCACCATCATCGCTACTAAGAATCATAACTTAAACGTGACTATGGTTGTTGATTCTCGATCATTGTCACTCTTCTCATATACAATCATGTAATCTCAGACGGAAAACTTTGTACTCCAAAACAAATACATAGTGGATGATTTTTACTGGGCTAGGCCCCGTGGTTTTTTACTCTATTCATGAGGCTTTTCCACGTAAAAATTTCTGAAGTTTTATTGTTAATTCTTCAAACATCTGTGTGTGTGCTGGACTCCGCAACGAAGCTAAGGCGTAAACTTTTACTCTACCGTAATTGGTTTTCTAGCACGCAATAGTTTGGCACCGTCTATGGAAAACTGATTCCCATCATTTCATCTTATATGGCAATCAAGTTTTTTAACAATATCAAAACCACCATCGAGGTGGAGCATTTCAAGCTTTTAAGGAGCACAAGCGAAGAATGAAGATTCATCAAACTTCATTTCTTCAGATTTTGTAGAAAACTGGGGGCAACTCTTAATCTCAGAAGATCGCCCATGTTAATATGTTAAGCATCTAAGCGATTACCATCCCAAGAAACAAGTCAAAGTTGGAGGATATTTCAACATTGAGATGAGATATATCTTTGCAAATTATGATTTTCAATCATACTGATGGAAAAATAAGATCAAAGTTAAGGAGCAACTTTGGCTACAATCACAAATGGACGTTTTGATTCGACCTCTTTCATACAGGTTAACGTCATCAAGTAATACTTTGACAAACAATCTCAGATAGATCAAAAATCCTTAGTGGATTCAATTTGATCTCTTCCATACAGGTTAACGTCATCGAGCAAAGACTCTGACAAACAACCTCGGATAGATCAAAACTTCGCACCTACTCCACACGTTAATCACATCGAGCAAACACTCGACAAACAAACTCGATAAGTCAAAATCCTCACGGATCCAATTCCTCTTCCATGAACGCCATCTAACTCGACAAACAACCTCGATAGGTCAAAATACCGCCGGGTTTAATTCGACCTCTTCCATATAGGTTAACGTCATCGGGAAACACTCTGACAAACAACCTCGGATAGGTCAAAAATCCTCAACGGATCCAATTTGGCCTCTTCCATAGAGTAACACTCTGACAAACAACCTGGATAGTCAAAAAATCCCGGATCCAATTGACCTCTTCCATACAACGCCATCAATAACACTCGACAAACAACCTTGAATAGGTCAAAATCTGGATGCAATGACATCTTCCATAGCGTTAACGCCATCTCCAAACCGACAAATAACCTCATGGGTCAAAATCCTCAGATTCAATAAGACATCTCTGCGGAAATGTCATCAAGTAACACTTTGACAAACAACCTCGGATGGGTCAAAATCTCCTCACGGATAATTCACCTCACATGCAAGTTAACGATCAAGTAACATGGAGAATAATACTTTGAAATTATCTATCGAATTTCGAGCTCGAATGGTGGCTCCTAATAAACGCTTATCCCATCTGGCGTTATCAACTATTGAACCATCTATCAGTTTCAAGAAATCCAATTTTCTACAAGAAGAAGTAGAACTACGCATATCACTATCGCTGTTACCACGCTGACCGTCTGGCACCGCCACTATGCATTACCGCAATAATCATCGCCGCCATCCACTCCGGTCATATCACATCGTTTCCGACACTGGATGCTATTGCCATTGCCGCCACCGCCAACTATTGTCCGCCGCTAACCACTCGCGGCCGCACCACTATCGCTGGCCACCTCCGCTGAGTATCTCGCCATCTCCGGTCCACCATCGTCGTGGTCATCCACGATTGACGCTGCGATATCAGAAGTTGCCGGCCGCTGATCACTCCGCGCAACATTCGGCCGCCATGCCTGAATTATCGACCGTTGTCATTATTAATCGCCGGTCGACATCATCATCGAGAAACCAGAGCTTACCATGATGCGCGGGTCGATCGCTCGGCCATAAGGGCGATGCTCTTTTCAAGGGAAATCATCTCGCCAGAGGATCGCCTGATCCTAACCTCGGTCCTTACAAGGCTGACGCCTTTGAGGGAAAGGTCTACATTTAACCATGGGCCTTGTTCCTCAACTCCGCGGTCCTGGCGCTTTCTTCGAGGGAAAATCGAGCTCCTCAGATGAACCACGGCCTTGATTGCCTCAACCCGCCGGTCCGGCGGACGACGCTCTTCGAGAGAAATTGAGCCTCACAGATGAATTACGAGCATCACCTGAACAACCTTCTTAAGAAGAGGAACACTGAGCATATGAGTGTGTCTTTACCTTGGCCCTGGTTTTAGACCCCATAGCAAAAGATAAAAAATCAAAGAAAAATCACCCAAAATTTCTCAAAACCGCTCAAAAATGTAAACGCAAAACGGACGTTTACCTGGTCGCCATACCGCTCCGCTCGCCTCTGACGCGCCATCGCACAACACTCCGGCCCCCCATATCCGCTTCCAAGCTCATCACAACCCACGGACCCGCACATCCCCATCTGGGATTCATTGCCCCTTCTCATATACAATTGTAATCCATATCGGAAAACTTTGTACTCCAAAAACAAATATATAGTGGATGATTTTACTAGCCGTATTTTACCCTATTGGTTTTTTCACGTAAAAATTTCTGAAGTTTTATTGTTAATTCTTCAAAAATATGTGTGTGTATTGGACTCCACAACGTGAAAGTTTTACTCTACGAATCGATTTTCTAGCACAAGAGTTACTATTTTAAACATTTTAGTTTCATTGGAATATATATATATATATATATGTGTGTGTGTGTGTGTGTGTGTGTGATGTTTTATTTTATATTAATTTATGTAACATCTAAATCATAAAATTACATAAGATCACTAATATTAATTTCTTTAAACAAAATATATTTTATGCATATTTTTCATGTGATTCAAATACTAAAATATTATAGAAATAAATATATAAATTAAATATTAAATGTAAAATACATAAAAAAAATTTGTGATTTGTATGTAATCAACCTTATTAAAATGATGGTAACATTTTATTCATTTGGGAGAATAGAGTTAATATAAAAATAAAAATATCTTTGAATAGGCCATCATAAGACTTAATATATATATATATATATATATATATATATATATATATATATATATATATATATATATATATATATATATATATATATATATAAAAGTTATTTCTCTGGAATTCCAAAAAAGAAAAAAAAGAAAAAAAAAGAAGCTCGATGCAGTTGGAGAAAGCTAAAGAGGAATAGCTTTTAAAAAATAACATTAAACTGGGGTTTTTTTTTTTTTTTTTGCAATAAATATTCACCCGATATTTTACTTATTTTATATGTGAGGATATAATTGTAATTAATTTTACTCATCATCATATTCATCATACGACGTCGATCTCTACTTTTTTAAGGTTTTAATTGTAGTTGTACAGTCAAATATGATTTGAAATAATTATTTTTTCATTTTTTTTTAAAACGTAAATCAGTGAAAAAAGCTTTTTCAAAGGAGGCCTAATTTCAAATGAAAATTTTCAAACTATGCAATGTTGGATAGTAGATCATTCACGGTGTCACTTTAGTCAACAAATTATAGATTTTTTTAGGGATTCAAAGGTAGGTGTCTTAGATACGGAGGCAAAGTGATACTAATAAATTTAGGGGCTATTTAATTATCTAAAAAAAAATATAGTATAAAAAGTAATATAGTATAAAAAAATAGTATATTTATATTATTTTAGATTGTTTGATTAAAATTTTTATAAATACTTGAGTTTTTTTTTTGCTTAGTAAAAAAATATAATATAAAGTATTTTTAAGTTTGTGAATACATGATGTACCGCTATTATATTACAACAGATATTGGAGAATTCCAAATACACTAAAATTTGCCTATATAAGGAATTATAAATATATTTCTTTACTTTAAAATTTTATTTTGGGAAGAAATTCTATTTTGCATCTTGTCAATCATACAAAATTTGAAATCCCTTGTATTTATGTAACTCTACATTTTAAAGTATTCAAAATAATCTATGTTGATTTGAGTCATTTTGATTAAATTAGTTTGAACTTAATAAAAATAAATATTAAAATATAAAAAATAGAATGGAATACGTAAAAGAAAAGAAAATATGATTTTTAAGGAATATATTTATAGTTATAAATATATTATACTTATTTTAAAAGATTATTAATTATAATTAAATTTACTTAATTTAAAAAAAAAAAATTTGTTACCAATTTATAAGTGTTACGTGCTAGAGAACTTGTAGCGATAGAGAACATTTTTATGCCTTAGTTTAGTATGAAAATCCACACACATAGTTGAAAAGATAACAAAACCTCCTGAATTTTATGTAAAAAGTCCAAAAGATGGAAAAAAAAACTATGTCTAGCTTAAAATATTTCAACTATTTGTGTTTTGAGTTATAAAGTTCAATCTTTCTCGATTATGAGATTATAAAATTTTATTTGAGAAATAAAAAAAATGATAGTGTTAACCTCCACATAAGTGTCCTAATCAAATCAAGCTTACAAATCGAATTGATTTTGGAGGTGACAAAGGTCAAATAGGTCAAAATGCACGCCATCAGTAAAAACGACGATCGACCAAACATTTCATGTTCGAATGTCTAAATTGATCAGAATATAAATATTGCAAAATCAAACGAGCAATTGATTAAGCCGAAGTTATCAATGTCAATACGCGATCGTGGAGAAGCCGCGATGATTTTTTTTGAACAACCTTAGTTCAAATTGATTGTAGCTTCAAAAAATTAAAATCTATCAAATGAGACTGTTCGCACTCAATGGACGAAGCAAATATCGAATGATTTGAAGCCGCAGCAAATCAAGACCAAATACATTAAACGCCACCAAAATCAATCCAAATGACCTCGATTGACAAACGACTTCATCATCACGCTCGTAACATCAAAATGGTCGATATAAATATTGTATAACTTAATGAGCAACCATCGCGCCGATACCGCACGCGATATCGAGGTCGAGGCAAAAAGTCAAACGACTCGCTCACAAATTGATCACACCATTAGCTTCAAAATGCCAAAATATATCAAATGAGACTTCGTATTCAATTCGGACGAGTCTGTGCAAAAATCGAGTGGTCGTAAGCGGCGATGCATATTTTCAGCTGAAATTGACTTAATTTGATGACTGGCAAACGGCCTCCGACATAAACGATCGCCATTGCATTCGGAACATGTGATGCCTCGTCATAAGTTGCATGTAAAGAAATCATCTAGTTAAATGCCATTTGTCATATCGCATGGATATGTGGCATGCCCTTATGCATCTTTATCACTTCCTTTGAAAGGGAAAATAAACTCTTTGCCATATCTTCTCAATAAATTTAATGAGTATTTGTCTCTCCACTTGCCATGAGCTTGCATGAGAAAGATGTGGATTTTAATTAACCCACTTGCCTCTCTTAAATGGCATATGACATCTACTCATATCTTTGTCTTCTCCTTTCCCTTACCAAGAGAAATAAATGGGCTATGGGTACTTGATCATATGGGCCTTCAAAATGATTTATTTCAGCCCCTCTTCTTTGCTGATTTGTTACATAAGGAGAGAATTTTTAGCCCAAATCAAGTGCCTAAATTCATTTTAGGCCCATTACCTTATACTTGATCATATGGGCCTTCAAAATGATTTATTTCAGCCCCTCTTCTTTGCTGATTTGTTACATAAGGAGAGGATTTTAGCCCAAATCAAGTACCTAAATTCATTTTAGGCCCATTACCTTATACTTGATCATATGGGCCTTCAAAATGATTTATTTCAGCCCCTCTTCTTTGCTGATTTGTTACATAAGGAGAGGATTTTTAGCCTAAATCAAGTGCTTAAATTCATTCTAGGCCCATTGCCTTACATTTGATCAATAGGCCTCCAAAATAGATTATTTCTGAAATCCATACCCTTGCTGATTTGTGACATAAAAGGGGGGTTTTTAGCCAAAATAATATGCATATCATATTTCCAATGAAAAGGCCTAAGTCTATGTTTGGTCTATTACCTTACATTTGATCAAATTGGCTTCCAACATAATTTATTTCAGCCCTATACCCTTGCTGATTTGTGACATAAAAGGAGAGTTTTTAGCCAAAATAATATGCATATCATATTTCCAATGAAAAGGCCTAAGTCTATGTTTGGTCTACTACCTTACATTTGATCAAATAGGCTTCCAACATAATTTATTTCAGCCCTATACCCTTGCTGAATTTGTGACATAAAAGGGGAGTTTTTGGGCCAAAATAATATGCATATCATATTTTCAATGAAAAGGCCTAAGTCTATGTTTAGTCCATTACCTTACATTTGATCAAATAGGCTTCCAACATAATTTATTTCAGCCCTATACCCTTGTTGATTTGTGACATAAAAGGTGGGTTTTTGGCCCAAATAAGATGTTATATCCCGGTTTGG
The DNA here is from genome assembly GCA_021442155.1 of Cymbidium sinense. Classification (NCBI taxonomy): domain Eukaryota; kingdom Viridiplantae; phylum Streptophyta; class Magnoliopsida; order Asparagales; family Orchidaceae; genus Cymbidium; species Cymbidium sinense. The sequence goes on along the minus strand of CM038228.1, from coordinate 61,665,486 downwards.
TCTTGACGTCCCAAGTTAACAAAACTCAAAATATCAATCAAGACCTAAACTTGCAAATTGAATCTACATTTCAACTAGACATTTAATGTCCGTATAACATTTTAAAAGAATGATACTGTATGTTGAAGTGTTCAAACAATAGGGATATGTGCAAGTTAGGTATAAAATAAAAGAACAGATGTTACATAATCCTGGTTTGGTCTTCGGACTGGGTCCGGATTAACAACCCAAAAATGCCATATTAAAATCTAAACTTGTAAATTGAGCCTACATTTCAACTAGACACTTAATGTCCATACAATATTTTAAAAGAACAGATACTCATATGTATGTTGAAGTGTTCAAACAATAGGGACATGTGCAAGTTAGGTATAAAATAAAAGAACAGATGTTATACATCCCGGTTTGGTCTTCGAACCGGGTCCGGGTTAACAAAACCTAAAAAATCAAAATTTGACATCGAAATTTCAACATTAGACATCTTAATGTCCATGAAATTTTCAAAAGAACAGATATTCATATGCATGTTGAAGTAATTATTAAGGTAAATACAAAAGAACAGATGCTACATATCCCAGTTTGGTCTTCGGACCGGGTCCGGGTTAACAAACTCAAAAAATCAAAATTCAACATATAAACTTCAACATTAGACATCTTAATGTCCATGCAATTTTTAAAAGAACAGATATTCATATGCATGTTGAAGTAATTATTAAGTTAAATACAATGTAATCGATGCTACATCATCCTTGGTCTTCTGACCGGTCCGTTAACAAAACCTAAAAATTTGATATTATAAAAATTTCAAATTAATAATATCTGAGAAGCTAATTCTATCATATAATACAAGATATGAATCAACTGACATAGCTTCTAAAATTCAAATCCTCAGGAAGAAAAGTCTCAAACTCGATACTCTATGTTCAAACTAGAGTGGACAAGGTTTTGAAAGATTATACTTCTTGAGATAATAAATTCAGACCCGATCCTCTATAGAAAACCGGACGGAGTAGACAAGGTCTATCAATTGATATTAACCCTAGGATCGAGAAGGGTAATTATAATTAAAATTTCAATGATAAATGATCATATATCCAAATCTAAAATCAATCATAAAATGATCAAAATTCAAAAAAATAACAAAAAAAATATAAATAAAAAAATGAAATTAATTATTTAAAATAAAAAAAAAATCAATCCACCCCTCCGTAATTGTTTGTCTTCGGGTGAAAAATTAAGAAAACTTTTGCTCACAAAGAGCCAATGTCAAATTAAATATATAACTACATTCACACTCAAATATTCCTAAAGCCCGTAAGGACATGACCCGTGTCCTCTGTCCGCGTGGTTTTGCCGCGATATGGCACCACATAAATGGAGGTTACGACCTGAGCCCTCTGATCGGGTGGTTCGCCATGATATGGCACCACTAAATTACGGTCGAAATGATGTTCTCAACGGCTTTTGAGGCGGAAATGTAGAATGTATTTTGTTGGGCAAAAAGCCCTATGTTAGCTAAGGTTGACTTATATTTGTCCCTTAGACAAACTCCACCCCAGTCTATAAGGACACCTTGGACGATGTAACCCATGTGTTACTGACAAGGATCCTTCCGGTCGACCACCTCCTCGACTAAGCACGGAACCACCATGGGATGACGGAACCATGGGATCTAGATCGGCCATCCACAAAAGTTTAAATTAAAATAATAAACTTCATAAGTTCTAAACTCCACTCAGTAATTATATACTGCTCTTAACCATTCATACTTAATCGAAAGTGCTCTCTCAAGATTGGGAGGGTAATTAACTATAGGGCTTTTTATAGAAACCTAGAACTAGATATAAAAAGTTCTCACCAAATGATAACGAAATCTCTAGGTATTGTCTTATCTACTATTCATCTGCCTTCTGAAATTATCACCAACACTTAAACAACTCTTTTGTTTTTTGAAAGAGGTCGATGGTGAATTTTTGGATCCCACAGATTTCTGGCGACTCCGCTGGGGATAAGTTTCTCTTTCCATCTTTGGCTAGTCAAATCTAAGTTATAATTGCAGTGGAGTATAAAAAAATTAAATGAAAATGAAATGAGAAATGATAAGTTAAACTTGAAAATCTCCAAGTTTTCTAAATAAAGTCTTAAGTCATTTGAGATTTTATTTAGTGCATGTGTTTAGCATGTTTTTCTTATCGTACCTATATTTTTGGAAGTAAGGTGATAGTGCAGTTATTTTTAATTACTAATTTTCACCTTTAAACTCCAGAATGGCATTACAGAACATAGCTATCACTGTTACTCTCGGTATTGGCGCCAACATCCATTTGGCCATTGCCACGCGGAAGCACGGAGCTACCATCCGCTTTGGTAGCATGGATTTCCTATCCCGAATCGGCAAGTTGCTCCCTCGAAATTCAAACTCATCCGCACGCCATGTGAATCACTCAAAAGGCTCAAGTTGGCCTTAGCGCAAAGAAGCTTGGTCTTTGAGAGGCTCGGCCGCTTGGAGATACCAATCTTAAAGAGGATTGTCACTGGGCAGACTGTCTCCCTAGTCCCTCAGAACAACGCAATCCTACCAGCTGAACCCTTCATCTCGGGGAGACACGATGCTGAAGCTCCTTCATCTAGAAGCAAGCTTAGCCGGAGGCAACGAAGAAAGAGAAATCTTGAGCTACGTGCTCAACATTTATTGCCCATGCAGCCAGCTGCACAATCAACTGTGGAACCAGCAGTGAGTGTTCCAACCCATAACCGGTTTGACAACCTTAAGTGGGTAAAAAAATGCTCTATGGTCGATAAGTCCCTTCCGGACCCGAAGTAAGGTCCCGCCTTCTGAGGAAGCTGAACTATATCTGCACGAGTGCATCGGGTTCTCCAAGTTGCCAAGGAGAGAGGACTGATGAAAAGAAAATACTAAGGTCCTGTTATCAAGGATGCTAGGACTGCTCCTCCAAGGAGACCTCATCCGTAACTCAAATAGCAGGATGCCAACCGATCCATGTCCCACACGGTGAGCATCGGGGTGTGACACTTGGACGGTGTCCGTGAATCCACCAAAAGGTCCCGGTGGAAAGGTAAGTAGATATGGAGGCCTAGGCCTCAAAAAGAAATTGCTTTAGAGCTAAAGCATGGTGTGACATCTGGTGTGAACTCCCAGAGATCTGCCCCAACTCAAATCTATGAGCAATGAGAGCCTAAAAAGAGGGCCCCCAATGATAAAGAATATGACGGTAGACCCTTGGAGAATCCTCCAGGGGATCCCGTCATCAATCAACTCCATCCCATCAAGAGGAGATTAACTTCATCAAGCCCTAATCAAGAAATTTTCCACACTTGGAATCTAAGTCCATAGACGTCGACCAAAATCGTGTCCAAGAGGATGGAGAAGAAGATGAGGATGCAACGACTGTTGAAGTGGAGTATATGGTGCAACAAGTGGTGGTTTGCCAATATCAACATAGGCGTACGAAGTACCTTCCCCTCAACCCAAGAACAACAAAATGTTCAAATAGAGGAAGCATCCTCTGAGTCTTCAGGGGAGGAACAACAAGAAGAGGAAGAAGAAAGAAAAGAAAATCTCACCTTCACCGATACTACCACTTTGGCAGAGACAAATTCAGCGCCAGATGAAAGCCAAAGATAAAGAAATCGCTCAGTTGAATATGAAAATGAGCAAAATGATGATACAGATGACTACAATGATGTAGTTAATGCAGAGAAATATCGCGACAGGTCCAACACCTGTCCCCCCAAATAATCATCAAGCCTCCAACAATGCCCATGACAATCCTCCAATAAATTTGATCTCACATGCTTCAAGGGTCCAAATTGAGCGAGGGGATTGAAATAAATGGGTCAGAACTTGCTTCTCGAATATACAAACTATATCTCAAGCTATGACCCTCAACTTAATATTATCTTGAATGAGAAGATCAAAGCTGTTATAGTTGTGGGGCAGGCAAAAAAATTGGTGAGCAAAGGTCGCCCATATCCCGCTGAGTATGATCAAATTCCATACCCAAAAGTATATTCAATGCCAAAGTTTAATCTATTTGACGGAAATGGTAATCCTAAACAACATCTAGCCCAGTTCAAAGCATCCCGTGTACGCAATGATGCATTATTATTCCTCAATTCGTTAGTAGTTTAACTGACCGCTTTGAATGGTATCCGAGTTATCAAATGACTCAATCAAGACTTTGTCGAACTTGAAAATATGTTAAAAGGTTCAAGCTAAGAAGACAACAATTGCTGATCTCACCCTTGAGAAGAGAAAGAAAGACGAGTCAGTTACTCGATATATCACGCGTTGGCAAAACATGAGTATGAAATGTGAGCAACAGTTAGAAGAAGAGCATGCAATTCAATTACTGATGGGCAACAACAATGATAAGATGGCGTCTTATCTTTGCATGGCTTTAATTACCACATTTCAAGAGCTACTTGATAGGGTGGCTAAATTTGAGAAATTAAATTTGTCACGCTCAGATGCAAAGATAAATCCAAAAGAGCAAAAGCTCCGGACAAAGAAAGGTGAAATGCATTTCACCTCATAAGAAGGATACAGTAAGTAAGTTAGTCTATAACATACAAAGAAAGGCTACGTATCAAGAAAACCAAGGCGCTTGTTCAATCCTCCCACAACCCAAGCTCATACTTGGAGGTAATGATGTACCTTGAGGTCGCTGAAAAACCAAAGCAAACAAAAGGAGCGAATGACTCAATGGCCCTGACCCTAAAAGAAAAGCTGAACAAAGAGTATTCTTTTAAGAGAGAAAGTGTGGCCAAATTATTTAAACATGCACTCAAAGTAGGTCTCCAACTACCATAGTGTAAAAGACCTAAAGAGGCTGGACAAGCAGATAATCCTAATTATTGTCCATATCATCGGGTGCTCGGCCATCCTGTCGAAGATTGTTACATATTCAAAGATTGAAAAAAATATAGAAATGGAGAATTCACATTGACACGTGTATTGGTCAAAGAAAGAATCCACAAAGTAATCACCTCATCTCCAAGACTATCAAGCAATGATAAAGGCAAAGAGAAACCGGTCGATGATGAAAGATGGCAAGTAAGCTCTAAAAAGACCAAAAATGTTGAAGCAATTGGAAGGCATTCCGTGTATTCAAGTGAAAATCACCACTTGAGCTACTTGAGTTGAGACAAAACCTAAGTTATGGGAAGGCTAGTTCATCTCATGAAAGACAACCTAGCCAAATACCGCAAGGGAAGGCTAAGAAACCTACCAAACGAAAAAAAAATAAACTAAATAAAAAGAAGAAGGCAGTAGCACAAAATGTTATTACTACTATGGATGGTCATAACATAACACGAAGGATCATCAATAATATGGAAGATTATATATAATCAGTAAGGCGACCTATTTGGTTTCATCAAGATTCGTGTTTCGACTAGTAGGATTTAAGTGTCATATCAGTAACTTTGAGTGCTTATTAATATTTATAACACACAAACTTGATTTAATTAACTTCATGTTGCTTAATTACATTTTTTTTCTAATTTCCAACTTTTATATCTTAATTTATTAATGTTCTATGCTTCCAATGTTATAATTCTTGGACGTGTATTCATATATTTGCTTATTTTATTGGAAAACTAGCTAACTTTTTAGCCAACTCTAACTAGGGGTGTAACTAAGTTAAGCGACTCATGAGCCAATTCAAGCTTGACTCTATAATAGGCTCAGCTGAGCTCATCGAGCATTGAACTCGATTATAGCTCAATTGTTTATCGAGCTTGTCTTCAAGTTATCAACGGTTCATTTCGTTACCCACTCATCGAAGTTACTCAAACTAGTGATTTTTTGAGACTATTTGTGAACTGGAAAGAAGCGCCACTGCATGACTTAACAAAGAACATTGTTCCTAGCCATAATCCTAACACTATACTACAACCTCACCTCTCGCTCCCGCTTTCTCACGGCTCTCACATATTGCCTCCTCTCATTATGGGCCTCTCTCATCTTGCCTCTCTAATATCTCCTTCTGGCTTCGATCACTCACAAAGATCTTGAGGTTCGCTCTCCAGATCTCATTTGATTCTCTTTGCTTTTCTTGCATTGTTTGGCTTGAAACATAGAAATTATTCTCTATAGTGATATAAGTGGTTCACTTTTCTATTTTGGTCTTTCTTCCTTTTCCTCCTGCTCAACTTTTTTTTTTGTTTGTTTTTATGATAATTTTGATGATTTTATAGTGGTTTTATGATGATTTTGATGACATGTAAAATGATTTATTTTCCTTGTGTCTTATAAGAAACATTGAAGCATAGAGATTATTATTATTTTCTTGGTTTTATTTTCATGATTTTAAATTGGTTTTATTCTAGTTTGCAGCCGAGCCTTTAGATTTTATAACTGAAGTTTGCAGAAGGTTTATTTCCTGACCTAACATAGTATGCATTTGTTTAGGGGTTCATATTATCAACAGATTCATTCACAGTATTTATTTTCAGATATAACTACAGAAGGTCATATTTCATTCATCAAGCTCAACCCTAATTTCTTGTTCTCTCGAGCGCCACCCTCCTCGAGCTCGACACGAGGTCACCGACTTTCTATAATGCAAGCTCTAATCTAATAGCTTGAGCTCAACTCGACTCGCTCTATCTCTAACTCATAGAACTAACCTCTCAAGTTCAAACACAATTAATTTGTCAAATTTAAATTCATGTTTTGAGAGTTCTAGCTCAACTAATACTTGTTTAAACTATCTGTCATTCATGAGAGAAATGATGATTATGCAAAAAAAAATCATGATCTCTAAAAAACAAAAAAAAAAAATTAAAATTATCATAATAAACATTTAATTAGAATACATTTTAAAAATATCGAATTTACTTTTAAATATTAGTTATAATCAATTAAAATTTAAATAATACTTATCTAAAATCATATAAATAACTTTATGTCTCATCTTTCTACATTTTAATATGATCGGCTGTACCTATCCGATTTAATTCTGCAAACAGTACATAATTAAGTTTTTTTATGCAAATTAAATTTACTGATATGATCTCATATCTCTTTGAGGATACAAAATAGATATCTGATTCTAAAACTTATATAAAATCTGGAACTATTTGATGATGGCTTGTAGAGATAGAGAGAGAGCGATCCATCTCAAAAAGCTTTGCTAAGTCGATCGCAGGCTTTGAGTTTTTATCATCACCAAGCTTCAATAGTACTTCAATACGGAGGAGACAATCAATTAACACAGATATCAGATAAGTTGATCATCAATCATAACAAATCTCTGTCTCAATCAGAGTTATGATAATCGTAGAAATCACAAGCTAATGATCTTATGAATTAATCGATGTATTTTTTATGCAAATTTACAACTCCTTATTAAGTAAAATGTATTTCAGAGGTCCGAAATATTACAAAAAAAAAATCAAATTTGTCTTTTTTCTAGCATATATGTCTCTGTATTAATGAACTTTTCCACCTATAGCCAAATCAAATATATATATATATATATATAAATATATTATGAGGAACTATTGAACTCAATCACTTGTCATTACTCAACAGTCTGAGGTCATTCTAGAGAGGTACTCCAATGATATTTAGATTGGTGAAACCTAATTGCCAATTACGTAAATCAACAGTTCAAATCGCACTCAAAGGTAAGACGTTTTTCATTGATATAGAAACTTTTGTACTAGAAATAATGGTATCTCTAATTATAACTTCTCTAGGATGTAAACAAATCCTTTGTGTATAAAGCTTTTTAGTGAGCAATAACAGTAATAACAAGCATTTTTTAAATAAAATAATTATGGCAAGATAAGCCACAGTTCCAATAGCTAAAATGATATTGATAGAGCAAGAATTCGCTTATATGATAAACTACTTATGAAAACTGTTACGTAAACTGCTCTCATAGAATCTCACTAATTAAATAAAATTATCATTAGCATCAAACTAAGGATGTTTTAGCTCACGTAGGCAACCAAAGAGACTTGGCATCCAAACAAGCTTTCTAAGCTTAATTTGCAGAATTCTGGCGAACTTTTGGAGGAAATTCTCTTTATTTAGATTTTAACTTTAATAATATAATTGTTGCATGCTAGAAAACCAGTTGCGATAAAGTGAAAGTTTACGCCTTAGCTTTGTTGTGAAATCACACACGAAATTTAAAGAGTGAACAAAAAAACTAATTTTACGTGAAAACCTCGAAAAGAGGAAAATCACGAGAAAGAAAAAATCTTCCACTATATCTGTTTTAGAGTACAAAATCTTCCGATAACGGATTAT